>JAUMHM010105474.1:0-22454 GCA_032362435.1 Melikaiella ostensackeni
AAAATTTTCCTTTATTTTTTTTTATTTAAAAAAAAACCATGAAAAAACCGTAAAAAATGAGGTTCTTCGAGCAAAACCCCATAAAAAAGTAGCTGGACCCTACTTTTTTATTGCAAATTCGGATTCAGCGTCGAAAAATACATAAGAATATATAGGTCTGGTCAATTGCACAGACACTTTTGTTTTTTTTGTGGGCCTGTTATTATTATTATTATTATTAATGAAAAACTACGCAAAAATAACAATTTCAGGGAAATGTGATATTTTAAGAAATTATAAAATTACAGAAATGCATTTCATAAAGAATGATTTACCAAAACTTACATGGCAAGACCACGGGAAATGGTCGTGGATCCTATGTGGTCCTAATGTGGGAAAGATGAAAATAAATGTTGGTCTGAATAACTAATTAAAAGTTTATCAAAGTTGCAGGAGAGTTAAATAAAATGAAGGCTAACTGCAATCAGAAAAAAAGTTCTCTTGGAAGAGAAAAACTTTTTTCTTGGATATACACAAAAATTTGGTAGAATCAAACAAGTTTTTAATGATTTAACAAAATATTCGATTAACCCATCCAATTTTTTTGGTTGAATCAACCAAATACTCCATCTATCAAAAGATTTGATTAAAATAACCAACAAATTTTGTTGGGCCAATCAAATATTCTGTTTCCCATGTAATAAACATATTCTATGGTTTGAACGACAAAAGTTTTGTTGATTCAACCAAATTGTTTCCTAAAAGTGATATAAGATTGGGAAAAAGTGGTATAAGGTAAGCCTATCACATAATTATCAGATAATTTTACTGAAAATGTGGGAAAGAGAAAAATAAATGTTAAAAATTAATAATTTTCTAGAAGTTAATTAAAGTTGTAGTAGAGTTTCTGAAGGTGAAGGCTAAGTAATATAAAATTGGGGAAAGGTGATATGAGCTGAGGGCAAACTGCTATCAAGTAGGGGCAAAATTGTATAAAGTTGAGACAAAGTGATATAATTTGCACGTGGAGTATGGAAAATAGGGCAATATGCAACAATGGGCAATATGCTTCTTGAGGTAATATGGAACATGTTGTAATACGGAATACAGGGTAGTGTAGCACACGGGGTAAAGTGGTGCATGGGGTAATGTGGCACATGGACTCCGTTTTTGGTCCAAGTGTCGAAATTTGATGCGTATGTTGCAGAATTACTCTACAATTTTCACCCTAACGTATTCAGGGTGGCCATTTTGATAGGGGAAAAATATTTCCGGTCAATTTCGAGTGTTGCCTGGTTTTTTCCCGGTTCGCAGAAATTTTTTGCAATCTTTGAAATTAAAAAACTCGAATTTTAAAACTGAAATTCGTCTTATTTGCAACGCTCTCGAACTAAACTAATCCTTTCTCCCAACCCACGTTAATAAACATTTCAGAAACAAAACAGGTCCCTCTTTTAATTCAATACATAATTGAAAATAAGAAGTTCTTCCTCTAATCCGAATGTTGAAAATACCAAATTTGATCCCCGTCCACTCAATCAAAATGTTAAAAGGAAAAAAATGGCTTCCTCCAATACGGAAAATAACTAAGAACTAAAATGTCCTGACTTTCGTCTTGATAAATATCATAAGAATAAAAGAAAGTGCCTCTTTTAGTTTAGAAAAACTTAAGAAGCAAAATTTCATCTTTTCCAATCGAATAAGGATATTAAAAATTATAGATTACCCTACTCCAATTTGTAAAAAAGATTGAAAATAAAAGGTTTCCCTGTTCAACTCAATAAAAATGTTAAAAAGAAAAAATGGCCTGCTTTGATAAAAAAAAATAACCAAAAGTTTCTCCCTTCGATCTCGATGAAAATCCTAAAAATAAAAGAGACCCCCTTTTAATTCATAAAATATTATATGAACCAAAATCTCCTCCTTTCCAGCTCGATAAAAATCTTAAAAGTATAAAATGTCCCTCTGATAATTCAACAAAAATTAAAGACTAAAATTTCCACACTTCCAACATAATAAAATCTTTAAAATGAAAAACATGTCTCTCAACTCCGAAAAAATTGAAAACCAAAATTTCCTCTCTTCCAATTCAGAAAAAAAATAACCAAAATTTCGTGCCTTCCAACTCTGCAAAAATCTTAAAGATGAAAACTTTACCCTTTATTTATTCAGAGAACATTGAAAACCAAAATTTCCACCGTTCCAACCCAATAAAATATGTTGGAAAGAAAAAAATGGCCTCTTTCATTTCAGGAAAAAGACTAAGTAAGCGAAATTTCGTCGCTTTCAAATCCATGATATTTGAAAAAATGAAAAAATTCCTCTCTTCCATTTGAGAAGAAATTTAAGAACAAAATTTCTTCTTTTCCAATTTAGAAGAAAAATGACCAGATCTTCGTCCCTCCCAACTCCATGAAAATCTTGAAAATACAAAAATTTGCCTTTTTCAATTCAGAAAACATTGAAAAGTAAAATTTCCTCCGTTCAAAATCAATGAGAATGTTAGAAAGGAAGAATGGCCGCTTTGAGTTCCGAAAAATGATTGAAAATAAGAAGTTTCCTTCTTCAATTCAATAAAAAAGTTAAAAAAAAAATGGTCCCTTTCAAATCAGAAAAAAACTAAACCAAAATTTTGTTCCTTCCAACTCTATAAAAATCATAAAAATAAAAGAGTTCCCTCTTCGAATTGGAAACCAAAATTTTCTCTCTATCAACTTAATAAAAATATTAAAAATAAAAAATGTCCCTCTTTCAATTCAGATAAAAAAGACATGACAAAATTTCGGTCCTTCCAACTCTATAAAAATTTTGACAAATATAAAATGTCCGCCTGACAATTCAAATAAATTATAAACTGCAATTTCCGCCCTTCTAACTCGATAAAATCTTATAAACAAAAAAATTTTCCTCTTCCAATTTAGAGAAAAATTCAAAATAAAATTTCCTCGTTTTAAACTCTATCAAAATGTTAGAAATACAAAATTTAACCGCCTTCAAGTCAATGAGAATGTAAAAAACAAAAAAGTTCCTCTTCCAATTCAGAGAAAAATTAAATACCAAAATCATTTATTTCAATTTTAAGTCGTCGCATAGTAATAATTCTGCATTTGTTATTCATATATCAAATGTCAAAACTTTTATTTACAAATCGCACATTCAAAAAATGGAATAATTAAAATTGTAACGTTGAAAGTTTGAATGTGGCAATCTGAAATTTTAACGACTTAAGGCTTTCTCTTTCAAACATTTTAGTTTTGAATATTTCATGCATAATTGCCTTCCTTAAATGAACACTGAAATATTACTGAATATTAAAAAATTTGAAATTGAATGGGATAAAAATGGAATATCTTAGACTGGAACAATATTTAATTAGGATTCGAAATTGAATAAAAGCGATACATTGAGAACCTATCAATTTGAAATTATTTGAAAATTGAAAACAGTCTATAAAGCTTCTATCGGACATTTACATTTGTTCAATTGCTAAAGCTTTCGAATTGAAACAGTTCAATTTTCAACGATAAAATTTGTAAATTCTTTAACTTCGAACAAATTCAGAATTGTCTTGTGAAATCAATTATTGTTCAATTTTAAATGCTTGTACTATAATTCAGTTTTGAAAATCATTGAATAATTTATATCTACAATTTATCAGCTTCAAACGTTTTTTGTCAAACATTTTAAAATTTAAACGTTTTCAATTTTCAATTTTTTAAGTCTTTGAAACTACATTTTAAAATTCTTCAGAAGGAAAATTTGTGAAGTAAACTATTTCAGACTAACGCATTGTGAAGTGAATGATTTCATAATTGAAAAAGTTAACAATTGAGCTTAACATTTGAAAAAATATAAAATCGAACTTATTTTAAATTGCATTATATCATGTGATATGAAATTTGTGATATTTCGACTGAGTGAACAGATGCTTCTTCTGAAAATTTGTGAAAGTCTCAGTCAGAAAATAAATTCACTGTCATTTCCTGGTTGTCTCCGTACTCAAAAAATTCCCTGTTTCCCAGTCCAGTTGCCACCCTGGGATTGTTATCGAGTTTCATATCAGTGGAGTGGAGGAGAACGATCCCCTATCGCTTTTCACTGCATTCGCCCCTTTATTTCTTCTCCGTCTTCTTCTCGTATACGATGGTGGTAACAGCTGTTGCTAGCCTATTGGTCGTATCCAAAACCACCTAACAATCTAACATGCGGTGCCATCTGTGCGATCACGGTTGTTCTGCACCAGCAAGAAAAACGTATTTCTCTTATGACACCCGGTAGCCAAGCAGTGATTTGATTTCACTTTCCTTTTTCAATACCAAAGATTTGGAAAATACGAGATTCCTTTGATAAGTTTCGTAAAAAAGCAAGTAAGAATTTTTTTTTGAAAGTTTGCCTTTATTTTTCATTGTAGTCTCCTTCAAGGGCTACACACTAAGCCTAGCGAGATTTCAATTTTGTCATCTCTTCAGAAAAGTATGATTTCAAGAGGTCTGCGAAATACGCATCTACGGCATCAATTACTTCTTCGTTGCACAAAAATCTCTTCCCACCGAACCAGGACTCAAGGTCGGGAAACAGAAAGAAGTCGCAAGTAACCAAGTTCAGAGAATAGGGTGGATGGCGAATCAATTCGAAGCCCAGTTCGTATGTTTTTGCCATTGCGATTACGGGGGTGTGAGCTGGTGCGTTTTTATGATGAAACAACACGGCTTGGCTTTCAAACGATCCAATAATGATGCGTAGTACGTTCCTGTTATAGTTTTACCCTTCTCCAAGTAATCGATGAGGATGGTTCCATGAGAATCACAACATACTGTGAACATCACCTTCCCAGCTGACAAGACACTCTTCGCCTTCTTTGGAACACTTTCACCAGGCAGTACCCCCTGCTTTGACTGCCGCTTTGTCTCGGAGGTATAGTGGTGGATCCAAGTTTCGTCCACAGTTGCGAATAGATGCAAAATATCCTGCGGATTCCGATTAAACTTCGCCAAACACTGCGCTGGAACGTCTTTTCGGTTGCGCTTTTGATCGGGAGTCAGCAATCGCGGCACATATCTTGCCCACCCCTGATTAATCTCCAGTTTTTCGTGGAAGATGTTATAAACTCGTTCAGTGGAGATGCCTACAGCTTTAGGAAACTCACGCACCTTGATTCAGCGATCTTCCGTAAACATATGATGAATTTTTTTTGAGCATATCCGATATGGTGACCTCAGTTGGGCGTTCGCAGCGCGCTTCATTTTTGGTTGTGGTTCGACCACGTTTAAACTCGTTTATCTGGAAATAAACAGCCCTCTACGAAGGAGCAGACTCCCCGTAAACATTATCTTACTAACGTATGCCAAACGCAAACTAAGCGTCGGTTTTGGATGAAGCTTAGTAGAGGTTAGTTTAAAGAGAGATATCTCTTGGCCATATATTACAAAGTTAATTTTGACGCCATCTAGCGGAAAATTGATTTTACTAATCAGACGACCTCATATGTGCATACAAGGCTACATAGCCACGGTGTGCCTGTACGAAATTCAAATGGAAGGTCATAGCTTCCTAAATTTTTCGCTGGATTTCAATTTATGATTTATTGATAAAAATTTAGTACCTAAATGTAATATCAGTCCTTATTAATGAGCAAACAAGAAATTTAATTAGTTTTACAGGTATCGAGCATTGTATGCTTCCGAGTAAAAATTCTTCTTGGTTCCGAACTGAATTGCCCCCAATCGAGCCATATTGGAGACGAAGTGAAGACATCTTTCGATGTCTCCTCTTTGAGACGCAGCCAGACTTTATTTCATGTCTTGAGCCGAATTTTTACGTCTTGAGACGGTAAAACGCTTGCCTATAGCTCTATAGATCAGGGCAGGTATACCTGGCCAGGCGAAAAGGGTGATCCTATCATGAAAGCTAATCCTTGTTTATGGTTAAACAATTTTCTATAATTTTATACAATAAATATATTGAATCAAATAATTAAAGGATTTTCATTTATGTTACACGTGTTTGGCGAGAATACTGAAATTGTCGTCTGTTTTTACGTATTCTTTACGGCTTAGGAGAGCCTTATGGAAAATTACAATTTGAATCTTCCTGAAGCTACTTTGTTATGGCTGTAGTCTCTAAGAGCCACAGATTCTGAATTGTTAAGTTGAAGACGACTAATGTAAGATTTGGACAATTTTTTTCTCATTAATTTTAATCATTTTCATCTGTCAACTATCTCATTTCTGAGTCCAAAAAGGTTCATCTTGAGTCCAATGAGCCGAAAAAGTGTGTAGTCTCAAATTCTATTTTCGATTTGTGTACTTTTCGTGTGTTCTTTCTTGGTACACAAAAAATTTACATAAGAAAATAGATTTTATTTATTGAAGAAATTCAAGATCTTTAAGTTTTAAAAGAGACATTAAGCAAAGCTTTGGTCCAATCTGCAGGGTTGCCTATGAATACTTGAGATTTCTTCTGATTGAGGTATTAATGATTAACTCAATTTACCAGAATACCTGTATATCTATTTTATTCAAATATAGTTTACAATTTTGAGAATGTTAGTAATTTTTAGAAATGTGTTATGGTTTTGGATTATTACCTTTTTCATTTGGGAAATAGAATAATCTAAATAGATTGGTTCTAAATCAACCCACAAAATTTGATCTTGGCTCTATGATATATTTCCTTCATTTCTCATTTTTTGTTTACATGAAAAATTTTATGATCATTTCTTCAGGTTTCTTCAAATTATAAGTAATTTAAATATGAACCTGGAACTTCTTCAAAAAATAAGGTTGCCAAAAGCTTTAACATACACCTGATAAAAAGACAGTACTTATAAAAAACAAAATAAGTTTGCCAGAATATGTACATAAAATTTGAGGTATAATAATTAAATTCGGTTTCTTACCTTATTAATGTTAGATATTGGACTATTTTCCAAATCTTGATATTGGAGGCTTATTCTCTGGATAACTTTCATGAAGCCTGTTGAAATTCTTCAAACATATGGTTTTTACAAGAGGGAGGTTGGAGGATACAGTCGAGAAAAGCGACTCTGTGGCTCACCGAAGGGTCTTAGTTTCGCTGGCAAATATATCTTTCTCTTATAAGTGTTTTACAATGAGTTTCAAAAATGGTTTTCTAATATTTTTCTCAGTAATTTAATATTGTATTTAAAAAAAAGTGGTAACTCAATCTCTTTCAGAACTTTTGGACTATTTCGAAAAAAATTTAAAGAGTAGTTTCAATTAGTATTTGTGTGAATTTGGTACAAGATATTGGATTACAATCCCTGGATTTTCTACGCAGGAAGCTAACTTTTTATATGATCTGAACTTTTAGTTTTGGTAGTACAGAGTTCACTGAAATTGATATGAGTTGGGGTAATGGGATGGATTTTATTGAAGGACCGGTGAAAAATATCAAAGAATTTTATTCAGTTAGTAGAAAACTGAGATTAGCTGCATTACAGAAACATTTCTTGATAAAGTGCAAGATTCATAGGGTTTTTTTGAAAAAGTTTTTGACATGGACAAGAAAAGTTGTTTTGATTTTCATAACAAAAGAAACAAAGAAACCTTTAATTTAACCACTGATAAATTTAGGAAATCTATCTTGAATTTGGTTATAAAAGATTGCCATGCACAAATACACAATCTGAATGCGGACATTAAGAAGACTCTAGATAATTTAAATAAACAAGTACCGATTTACATCATAAAAGAATGCTCTGCAAGAGTAACTGAATTGAATAAAAAAGTCTCTGAAGTCTTCAAAAAGAATAAAAAACATAAGCGGCAATTTGTAAACATTCTAAATATCCAAAGTGATGTACAAAAATTGACTCTGAATATTCACTTAACTCTTTTTCAAGACCAATCTGACCCATGGTTTTTAAATATATTGACATAATTCATACGAGTCCATCATTGGCCTATGGCCTGGTCAAAGCTCATGAAGCAGATTTTCTTTACAACCAGTTATTTCGACAATCGGTTAATTAACCCACGAGAAGATTAGAAGAACTTTTTTTCCAAAATGATCAAAGAATCAGTAACCTCTTCTGTAAGATCAATGAAAAACGGTGCTGTCTTCCTAAAATTAATTGAGAATGTTAAAACACCGATAAATTAAGTTTTTGTCTCCTTTGACGTAGTATCCATGTTCCCAAACGTTCCATATGAGAGAGATAAACTTTTCATTGAGAAAAAATAGGATATGATCAAATTTCATACTAAGATTGTCGAAAAACAATTCCTTGATTCAATTGAATATTCTTTTAATTTTGTTTATTTTAAATTCAATGGTAATTTTTACATACAATAATTTGGAACTCCAATAGACTCAGTTTTGTCCCAAATAATTGCGAGATTGTGATTGAAGATTTGGAAAATAAAGTCTTAGATAAAAGTAATTTTGACTTGGACTTTTATGCAAGCTATTTGGATGATTTTGTACTCTCTCTACATGCACAAAACGTGGACACCCAACTTAATGTATTCAATAGCAGGTATACATCCAAGATTACAATTTACTGTTGAAATTTAAACAAAAGGTAGATTGAATCTTCTTTATTTGACATTAATAAAAAGTGATGAAAATTATATTATAACTAATTGGAACATAAAAACTATTTGTTCAGTAAGGACACTAAACTTTAATTCTAATTATTTTATTCGAAACAAAATAGGAGTTGTAAAGAATGTGACTGATTAAGCTCTTAGATTATCTCTTCCAAAATTCCAAGAGAAGCATATTGAATTATGCAAACAGATCCTTTTTCTAAACCATCATCCGATTGCCTTCATTGACAAACTTGTGCATAACAGAATTATTCAAACTAAGAGTGAGAGTAATAATCAGAACAAAAACAATTTACAGGATTACAATAGATTCAATACGGTTTTGCTACCTCATTTTGGAAAAATCTCAAGTATCTTGAAATCAAGGTTAGGAAAATTGAGGTTACACACGATATATGGAGTTCCTTTCAAAATTAATTTGATTGTAAAATTGAGTAAAGATAAATATAAGAAACATGATAAATAATGTGTGATTTCCAAATTTAAATGTAGACAATGTGATACTGTTCATATAGGGCAAACAAAGAGGTCACTCAAAACAAGAAAAGAGGACCATAAAAATAATTTTCATAAATGTGCACGATATTATTCGGTCCTCACAAAACATAGACTCACACACACGGGAAAGACTTTAATTGGCATGATGTTAAAATTTTGTTTCATGAGAAAAATAAAAAAAATTAGAGTTCATGGAAATTCTATTCATAAAAGAGAAGGTAACAAGGCTAATAATTCAAAAAGAGATAATGCGGAATACAACAAAAGTTGGGATGGAGTCATTAAGTGGATACATCGACTTTAGTTTTGGTCAGAACTTTGAATATGTGTGAATCAATTTAAAATTAAAAGATGAAATGATTGACTTTGATTCTTATTCAGAATAGTTGTTCTTCTATGTCAAAATTAATTTCAATCAGAGTGAAATATGTACGAAAATAACAATTGTTATCAATTATCTCTGCTTTATTTTCAGGTAATAATGATTTTCTAATCTAACAATGTTCTCATTTTTGTGCCCGTTGTTTTCCTATAAATTACCCCTAATGAGGATGTCTTAATTGGCTTCAAAAGATGTTGGTGCCCAGTAGTATAGAAAAGACAGAGAAAAGGAAGAGTGTGAGGTTGGTTTTGGTCGACTCTTTCTTTGTCTCCCTATTTTTTTCTTTTTTTGTACATTTATGGTACATTTATCACGAATGAGCCAAAAAAGCGAGTAGTCTCAAGGTCTATTTTTTATTTGTGAACTCCTTGTGTGTTCTTTTTCAGTACACAAAAAATTTTTATAAGAAAGTAGATTCTATTTCGATCTTTAAGAAATAAAAGTGAGACTTTATCCAATGTTTCCTCTCATTTTTGAGACGCAGCCAGACTTCAAAGCATTCGTAATCGGGTTTGCACTGCTTTTATTAATTTACTCGAAGAATGAGGATGTGTGTTTGAAACTTTATATTTAAGCCAAGTTGCTTTAAAATCCGAATGCACAGATTCCATGGTCTGTTCGCTGGAAAATCCAAGGCCTTCTCCTATTTTTTGACAAAAATGAGGAACATGAAATAAACAACTTGAACTTTAGGTGTAATTAAAACGTTCAAATCGCAGAAACTTCACTATAACTGAGAAATATAGTCTGAGTGTTTTGGTTCTAGAGTTGTAGAAAAACAAGGATCAACTACGGCTTGAAAGTTGTTAAAGCACCTAACATATTTTGAAGAAACAATGCTACACATTTCAGTCAGTATATCAATTTTATTTCAAAGCATTTTACAAGAATCGCCCGCGAACGCAAGACTTCCGTGTACAAACTCGAGGGTAACATTACACATTTTGGCCAATTTGAGACCGACATTTTCAAATTCCATTAGCATGTGCTTATATACCAGAACTACATCTCATGCTTGGTGTTGTGAATAAATTGTATAAGCACATGCTAATGGCGTTTGAAAATGACAGTCTCAAATGGGGCAAAATGTGTGATTTTACTTGTGAGTTTTCACACGGATGTCCTAAGTTCGGGGGTAATTCTCGTAAAATGCTTTCGATCTGTCGAATAACTCTCAAATCAAAATACCTAGACTATATTTCTCAGTTTCAGCGAAGTTACTGCGATTTGAACGTTATCATTACTCCCGAAGTTCAAGTTGTTTTTCTTTCATGTTCCTGATTTTTGTCGAAAAATAGGAGAAGGTCTTTAATTTCCCAGCGAACAGGCCGTAGAATCTGTATATTCATATTTTAAAACAACTTGGCTTAAGCACAAAGTTTCAAGCACACATCCTTATTGTTCGAGAAAATTACTAAAAGCAGTACAAGAATACAATGCTCGACAGCTGTAAAACTAAGTTAATTTGTTGAAGGCTTATTGATAGGGGCTGATATTATATTTAGTTACTACATTTTCATCAATAATGTGGAAAAATGCAAATTTTTTTCATTTGTTAAACAAAATCAATTTTTATCCCTGAAAAAATACTTCTTTCAAAAACAGCTTGAGTGACTTTGCTAAAATTTATTTTGCGCCCTATTATTGACATCATAAATCGTAATGAAGAGAAAAATGTATGATGCTACGATTTTTCATTTAGAGTTGGTTCAGGCATATCATGTAGCACCATACGTGAATATTCATTCAATCAACTTATCAAGTTTTCTATTTTCGAACGTCGTAAAATTCATTTGATACAGGGAGAACTTTGTCTACGCGATATTAAAATATTCTAGCCTGCACGGAAATACATTATGTTTTAAACAGATAAATACTGGGAAATCAAATCAACAAAACTAAAATGAATTTGAGGAAAGTATTTTTTGTTTATGAAAAAGCCAACTAGGGTAAGGGGCCGTCCATAAACTACGTTACCAATTTCAGGGAGGCGGAGTCGCGCCAAAAACTACGGTTGGTGACAGGGGGCGAGGGTCGGTGGAAGTAACTTTACGAACTTAGATAACGTTTAGTACGTTTCCTGATAATAAATTTCACCAAATTTAGCGAATTTCGAGAAAGATGGCCCTGCAACGGTACAGTTCAATAATAATTAAATAAGTTTCAAACACTGAAAGAACGATTACTTGTATCAAGTAAATTTTACTTAGTTGAAGTAAATGAAAGTCTTGAATACGTGCAAATAAATATAGATTTGAAGAAAATAAATATGTGCATTTTGAATGAAAAAATTATTTATTTCAGCCAAAGTAATTTTAATGGGTTTAAGTTAACATGGTTTGATTCAAAAGTACAAGCTATTGGGCGTAGGGTGATATTTTTTTGCATGAAAGAAATGTTAATTGAAGACAAAAATATATGTTTTAGTACAAATAAATGACTCATTGTTCCAAATGAATAGTGCTATGAATGAAAATGAATATTTTTTTGAACTGAGGACATCCAGAGTGATGGAAAGAAATTGGAATGAAGAATGGAATGGAATGAAAAACTGGACTCTTTCAGCTTAAATTATAATTAATATTACTATTATTATACACATTTAATTTAACTCAGCATTGAGAAAAACATTTCTTCCAACTAAATTGATAATTATTTATGTAAACAAAATAGTTCATCTATCTAAAGAAATGCTTCATTGATATAAATGCATCAACTCTTTGTATCAAATAAATTTTTCTTTGAAGCACTAATCAGATTTTAACATGTCTAGACCTTTTGATCCGAGGAAATCATTTTCTTTAATGTAGGAAATATTTATTTTAATCAAGAAAATATAGCCAAAGAATTAATCTTCAGATCAGCAAAATATATATGTTTGGTTCAAATAAAAATTATTCCTGTGAAAGAATATTTTATTGCTCCTAAGAAATAGAATTCAAGTAAATGTATTTACTTGGTTCCAAGAATTCATTCTTTCAGTGGAATCACTTTTATATTTCACGCTTCACACTCTCACCCATATACCCTCTTTCTCTTTTTTCAAGAATTCTTCTCTTTTTCCCTATTTTCAAGAAACTTTTCTCCTTTCCCCTCATTCCCCTCTTTTTCCTTTTTTTTGCTAAAATTCGAACTTTTCAGTTTAGAATTTAATTTTTTTTTTGTTGAAAATGCAACTGCTTTGTTAAAAATTCATTTCTTTTTATCATAACTTCAACTACTTGTTTGAAACTTGAACCCACGGAGTAGTAATAAGGAGACCGATCTCCCACATGCGTTTTGACTGCGGTAACTGCACCTTTATTGCCAGGCTCAAGCGTTTAGAGCCAGCACCCAAGGTAGTGGCGCATGCGCACTGCAATCGCAAGTATATTGGTAATGTTTACAGACACATTACCTCACTTTTCACTTGTCATTAAAGAACTGGCAATTACTGGCACTCACTCGCACGCTTCTCGCTGGAGAACGAGACAGCATAATCGCAATGCGCATGCGCCAATGCTTTGGGTGTTGGCTCTAAACGCCGAGTCTGGCAATAAAGATGCAGATACCGCAGTCAAAGCTCGAGGCGGTTTCTACAGCATTATCGGTTTCCTTTTTACTATTCCGTGGTTGAACCACTTTGATAAAAAGTAGCTGTGAATTCGATCTCGGGTATTTCCACTTTGCTTATATTTACAATTGCATGGTGCTCAATTTTAATGAGCATTTTGCTTCCTTATTATGACTACTTAACAAATATATTTGAAGTAAAAATATGAAAACACAAGTGGGTCAATCAATTCGTCTTGAATCAAGGAGTCTTTTCTGTTCTTGCATCAACTTAAATTATGTCAATGAAAAAAGTTTTACTTTAAAACTGATCAGTAAATATTATAATTGATCAGAGATTCTTTAATCTTCAATGAAATGGATTAATATTGAGGTCAATCAATTCGTCTCAAGACAAGAAATCTTTTATATTCTTGCATCAACTTTGAATTATGTGAATGAAAAAAGTTTTACTATGGAAAACCCATTTTTAAAGTATTGTAAATTGCTGAAAAAATTGCGATGATTATTTTTAGAAATCCTTTCATAAATTTTTAGATATTAGTTGTGAAAATAAGCCCTCTAAATTTCATTAATTTGTCCGCAATTGTCTTCAAGTTTTCGTGTTCACAAGAAAGTGTGACATCCACACACACGAATCCACACACTCAAATCCACATTTATAAATCCACGGACACACATTCACACACACAAACATCCGGACAATTGCTTAGAACATTGTATTAGACATTTTGTAACTGAGGAACGTTTAATTAAACGAATTAAAAATTTTTCGAAATTGTCACGATTACAAAGCTTTCTCTATGAGAAAGCAATAAATTTTGTTCTTGAAAGATTTATCTTTTTGGTTGAAGACTTAACTATTGCGTTGAAAATTCGTTTCATTTTTGATTAAAAATTAATTTTATAGACCACAAGTTTAACTGCTCCACTTTTGATTGAAAATTGATCTTCTAAGTTTGATTATATGGTTGAAAATTGATGATTTATAGTTGAAAATTCAACTATTTGGTTGAGAATTCATGTATTTTGGTTTCAAAATAATCTTGTCGGTTGGAAGCTCAACTACACATATTGGTTGGATGTTGAACTCTTTTCTTAAAATTTCATTTTTGTTGCTGGTGAAGATTCATCGTTTTAGTTAAAACTTCATTTCTTTGGCTGAAAATTTAAATATTTGATTAGAAACTCATATTTTTGGTTGAAGATTCATCCCTTTAATTGAAAATTTAACTATTTTGTTAAAAACTCATTGTTTGGTCGAAGATTCGTCTCTTTGCTTGAAAACATAATTATATTGTGAGAAACTCATATTTTTGGAAGAAGATTCATCTCTTTTCTTGTAAATTTAACTATTTTGTTGAAATTTCATTTTTTCGGTTGAAGATTCATCTCTTTAATTGAAAATTCAACTATTTTTTCGATAATTCGTCTCATTTTTGTTTGAAAATCAATTTTTTAAATAAAAAATTTAACTTTTTCACTTTAAGCTGAAAATTGATTTGTTTTTGGAAATGTATAATTTTTAGTTGAAAATTAATTTTTGAAGTGAAAATGCAACTATTCCGTTTTTGGTTGAAAATTTATATCTTCATTCGAAAATTAATCTTTTCTAGTTGAAAAGGCACCTAGTAGGATGAAAATTCGTGTATTTTGTTAAAAAATCATTTTTTTTGGTAAAAACTTAATCTTCTGGTTTAAAAGTTCATCCTTTTTGGTAAAAAATGTAACAGTTTGGCTTAAAATTAATCTGTTTTGGTTTGGAATTCAACTATTTTGCTCGAAATTCATATTCTTAGTTCACTGTAAGAAATCATTGAAAATAATTAGAAATAATTTTATTACTCGTCAGCTACAACAATATGGATTCGCTACAGGAAAAAAAAATTATCCTTCAACTTTCACAAAAAAAATTTTTTTAATGGAATATCTATTTCGAATTTCTCGCATCAGATTATTTTAGGTGGCAAGCCATATTGCATCACAAAGCAAAAAGTTGAGGTTATCCTTCCATACACTACATGGTTGTTTCTTGGGAACATTTTAGATTGTGTGTACAAAACTGGTACCGGTAAAAAAAATTGCCGGTACCGGCAACTTGTTTTTACCGGTTTTTTGAAATTGATTTTATGTGAGGAAATTCATGTAAGGTAGAATCCTCGAAAGGATGAGTATTGTGAAAAAATTCACTCTTCCCCCCTCCCCAAAGATTTTAAAGTCCATCTTACCAAGGAAGACGAGACTGGAAAGAATGAGGAGTGTGACTACAGAGGCAACAGTGCGATATCCAAGGTGACAAATTGTAATTGCGGATTCCGATAGGATTTTTTACGAATATGAGTGATAGTTTTCAAGAGAATGGACGATTAATATTAAAAATCACAGTAATACTGCACAATGGGAAATCATTACGTATGATAATGGTGGCGAAATGATTTTGGAAATGGACTGGCAGTGGGACTTTAACTATTTTTGTGACCAGTCACAGGGGTGCCTCTCCGTCCCCCACCAGACATTAGAAATGGGTAGGGTTGTGGCCTACATTCTTTCTGTGACCAGTCACATGGGTGCCTTTCCGCCCCCCACGAGACATTGTAAATGGGTGGGGTTGTGACCCACATTATTTCTATGATCAGTCACAGGGATGCCTTCCCGCCTTACCACGAGACGTTGGAAAGGGTTAGTGGTGTGACTATATTATTTCTGTCACTGGTCACATGGGTCCCTTCCTGCCCCCACGAGATGTTGGGAAGGGATAAGGATGTGACCTACATTATTTTTGTGACCAGCCACAGGGATGCCTTCCCGCCTTACCACGAGACATTGGAAAGGGATAGTGGTACAATCTATATTATTTCTGTCACTAGTCACAGGGGTGCCTTCCTGCCTCCACAAGACGTTGGAAAGGGGTAAGAATGTGACCTACATTATTTCTGTGACCAGTCACGTGGATGCCTTCCCGCCCCCACAAATCGTTGGACAGGAGTAGCGTTGCAACCTACACTTTTTTTACCAGTCACAGGGATGCCTCCCCTCTTCAAGAGACGTTGAAAAGGGGTAGGGGTGTAACCTACGTTATTACTGTGACCAGTCATGGGGGTGCCTTCCCGCCCACACGAAACGTTGGATAGGGATAGGGTTGTGACTTACATTATTCTTGTGATCAGTCACAGAAGTTCCTTGCTCTCGCGCGAAATTGGAAAGGGGTAGGGGTGTGAATTAAATTATTGGTGTAACCATTCACAGGGGTGCCTTTCGCCACCCCACGAAACATTGGAAAACAATCATTAAAATTTCAGTATAAAATGATATCAGTTTTTGAACCGTCATAAAGTCATGGGTATATTTAAACGAGACTTTTCCGAAATATATATGAGTGACGATAGTCAACTAGTTACCCAAATAATAATTTAGCATTTTAACGTATCAATCATGAGCTATATCTAAAATTATGCATAAAAGAACAAATGGCTCATAATGCCGTGTGTTTATAATACGCTTTTTGAAAAAACCAGTAAAAAAATTGTCGGTACCGCTAATTTTATTTTTACCGGTAACGGTAATTTTTTTCCATCGGTAAGGGTAGTGTATGCATTTCGAAAATTTAATTTCCAAATCAAACATCCTACCTCAACCATGCTAGTATTCGCGTGTCTTCTACCTCTATGGTTCGAAATAGAAATACGTTTGGTTTAAAGGGAAATATTTTTTGATTAAGACAGATAGAAATTCGTTCGAAAATCTTACTATTTGTTTGAATATTAAACTATATAGTAGAAAATTATACTATTTGGTTTAAAATTACCTTCTTTGTTGAAAATTCAAGTATTTTGGTAGGAAATTCAACTATTTTTTTCAAACTTGACATATTCTTATGAAAGTACAACTATGTTGTCAAACCCATCTTTTTTCGTCGGAAATTCAACTGCTTTGTTGAAGATTCGTCCTTATTGGTAGAATATCAATCTTCTTGATAGAAAACTCATTTTGTTGGTTGAGAATTCAACTATTTTATAAGAAGTTTTTTTTCGTCGAACGTAACTGGTTTAAAATTCGTTTTTTATTGTTGAAAAGTAGTTCTTTAAACTGAAAATTTCACTGTTCGATTTTTGTTAGAAAGTTATGTTTTTTAGTCGAAAACTCAACTATTAGGTTGAAAATTCATGTATTTTCTTTTTTGGAAAATGTTTTCTGGTAGGAAATTAACTTTCTTGGTTGAAAATACATCTTTGTAGGCTGAACATTGAAATATTTGGTTAAAAATCCAACTACTTTGTTGGGAATTTACTTGTACTCGTATTGTTGAAATTCAACTATTTGGTTAAGGATTTCTGTTTGGTCGAAAAGTTAACTATTTTGTTATAAATTCGTCCTTTTGGATTCAAAACTCATGTTTTATAGTGAAAAAGTCAGATTTTCTGGTTGAAAATGAACTTCTTTGTTAAAAATTCAACTTCACGGTTTGAAAATTCATGTATTTTTTTTTTTTTGAAAATTCGATTTCTGGTAGAAAATTAAGCCTCTTTGTTGGAAATTCATCTTTGGAGGCTAAAAATTCAGCTATTTGGTTGAAAATTCAACTATTCAGCTGAAAGTTTCTTTGTATTTTTGAAAATTTAAATATTTTGTTAGATTCATCCTTATTTGCAGAAAACTTAATTGTTTTGTTGAAAATGCATCTTTTTGGATTCAAAATTCATCTCTTATGGGGAAAAAGTCACCTTTATTCGTTGTTAATGCAACTGTCTGGTTGAAGTTTTATTATTTATTTTCGAAAATTCGTGTCCTTGGGTTGAAAATTCATCTCTATTGGTAAAGAATATTTTTTGTCAACGTCGGCATATTGGTAAAGAGCGGGGTGGGGGTAAAAATAGCTCCAAATTGGTAACGTATGGACGGCCCCTAAATGTTCCAATTACTGCGGTATCAAACGTTCATCTCACTTTATCTAACTATTATTTTTAATATATAATGAAATAACAATATGTTTTTGTGTCACGTTAAAGTAGGTCATAATTTGTACATAAAAGACATCCATAAGTACCAAAACATAAAGCAACATATAAAGAATATTTAACATTTAGATAAAAATATGCATGTAGGGATTACTGCGGATCAACAAAAAATATGTACATATTACTGCGTCCTTATTACTGTTGATTTTAGTTTTATGTACAGATACAAACGTGCAAACAGTAAAAAGATTATTCAAATGGGTTTTTCGTATGAACAATATTCTTATCATTCAAAATAAAATAAAATAACAGAAAATTTACTTTATGTTTCATGTAAATCTCAAAGAAAATAACAGAGATGTGTACCTGTCAATTATTTACAGCCTCTGATCTTCTGTTTATTTTACTATGAGTATGAAGGATATATATGAGTACGGCAGTAATTGGGACATTCACCATATATCTCCGATTCAAAGGTTTTCATATCTTTGAATTTGCTATGACACTTAGTGAGATTCAAATCTCATACGAATTCTCGAAAACTCATGATCAATTTTTTGGTTAGTAAGAAGTACGAGAAATTATATAATTTCGAATCTGAATTTTGAAAAAATAACAAATTCAAAAATATGTTTTGCTGTTAATACTACTTATTTCTATTTCGATTAGGGAATTATGCCTTTGCAATCCTTATAATTGTAACGTCAATAGTAAAATTCCAAATTGCAATCCTATGTCAAAGTTATTCCTATTTAATTTGCGCTATATCTAGATTTTCAACATTTTTTATTTAGCTATATAATATCTTTCTTTTAATAAATTATAAATATGTAGCATTAATAATGATACCTAGAATGAATTATGCTGCAACTTTTATTCTTAAAGCTTTCACCAATATAGTGGGTTCCTTTCCAACGATATTTGTGGCTAGATAATGGATAAATATCATCGGTTCAGCTGAAAATTCTTTTCATTGTGCACAAACTGGCACAAATTGAAAATACAATATAACTAAGGTTAGCGGTTACAAAAGCCAGACTCAAGCAATTCGAGCTGCGTACCTTAAAAAACTCTCACGGATCGTAATGCTGACAAAGATTGCAAAATTTTCAAAGCACACATCGTTAGCCACAATTGGAAATTAACAGAAAAGTGTTCCCAACACGTTATGAGATAAATCGGCTTGAAAAATTGTGAAACTAAATAAAAAGCACTGAGGAACTTAACTTCAGAAACTGAAGAATGGTGAGGCTGCTCGTGTGGATGGTATCAACGCTGAAATGCTTAAGAGCGGTGGCGGATATTTGTTTATATGGCTGACCGAATTTATGAACGTGTGCTGAGAACGGTCAAGTTCCGAATGATTGGAGAAAGGCAATTGTCCTTCCACTCTACAAGGAAAACGGTGGTAAAGGTGACTGTGCTAATTAGAGAGCTATCAGCCCACTAAGTACCATGGGCAAAATATTTACCAGAATACTAATTAGTAAGGTCATAATAATAACAAAAGGAAGAATCTGGGAAATTCAAAGTGGATTCATTCCAGAGAGATCATGTATGGATAAGATATTTAGCTTGAGACAGATTGCAGAAAAAAGTTTGAGAATAAAAAAAATAGTTTTCTGTGCATTCGTTCATCTGGGAAATTCCTGCGATAAGGTGGATAAGAACTAAACTTTGGGAAAACCTGAAAGAGTATCGAGTTAATGGTTGGCTTCTAAAAACAATAAAAACAATATATAATCGTAGTAAAGCGAGTGCAAGAGTAAATGGATAACTGAGCGATTGGTTTAATATTAAGCAGAGCGTTAGGCATCGTTAATTTCGTGTATCTTAGAAGCTTATTTACGACTGACGGAAAGATAGATTTAGAGTTATCCAGACGTATAAACGAGAGCAGAGAGATTGTCGGTAGTGTACGAGCCATTATCAGATGTGAAAATGTGACGAATAAAGCTAAAATTGCAATATATAAATCTGTGCTTATACCCACTGTGCTGTATAGTAGCGGTAAAACGATAATAGACAATTTCAGTAATGAGTGTGTTCTCAAAAAATGTGTCGTAGAAGAAACAGTATGGTAGCGTAACAAATGGCAGCGCACCCAGAGATGGACCGAGGAGGGCATGGTTGGAATGTATGGATGAGACTCTAATGTATGATGACTCTGCGAAGCTCTCCATCTAGGGTGATTGCTAGAGAGATTGATAACCAATAACTCATTTTTCATTCACTTTTGAACTTCATTTTTCTCAAAAACTTGACATGGAAGGGTATCTTAATAGTATCACGAACAACATTGCTCTATTCTGAGTATCTTAAAATTAATTAGTTCATGAGAAGGAAAGTAATGCAGTCTACTATTACAGAATTTTCCGTAAGACTAACGCATTTTCAGCTAGTCCTAGTGCTATACATGACTGGCTAGTTTCACCGAAAATTCCGTATCACTAGACAGTGCCAAAGATACGTATTTCATGCGAATGTTCTGAGCTTACATTGATGGTCGAGAAGATGTGACCTATGTACTCATGAAATGGGATGTGTCATTTGCGAAGTAGATTTTAGTACTGAATTCGAATGTGAATGCAATTTTTTCCCCACACGAGAGGTTTTTAAGATTTTCTGAGATTTATTTTTGCGAAATCATCATTTTTTTGTAAAAATACAAATCACGCTATAATGGATTTTTGAAAATTTTTTCAATAATAGAAGTTACATCATTTCGACTCGTCTTTCACGCTGAATCTAACGGTAATCTTATTTTTCCGATAGCTTCAACGATTCTCGAGATAATCGTAAAAAACTTTGAAAAAATGTGAGAAATAAGATTTCATAGGAAACTTTATTACCATCTAAATCATGCACAAGAGAAATGAAAAAAGTTCATAGTTCCAGCACTAACCATTCGCTGGCAAGATACGTGATAAAGAATCCATCACTTTCCGTAAAGTTGACACTCTACTCACTGTAATGACGATACTTGAGCTCATCGGAATTTTATTGAAAGGGAATTAAAAATAGACTGCAGTACACTCACAAAAAAGTTTGGTTGATTCAACCAAATTTTTTTTTCTTCAACCAAATATTTTGGTAGATAGAACATTTAATGGATCGAACCAAATTTTTTGTTTGAATCAATCAACTATTCAATGGAATCAAACAAAATTAAGAAAATAAAATTTAAAAAAAAATTATTTGGTGCCGGTAAAAGTCATAAGAAGTACGATTCTTAAGAACAGAGAGATATAAGAGCACAATTGTATCAAAAAAAATTTTTGTGAGGACTCCCAGAATTTTGGAACCTTCTCCACACAGTAAGAAATAATGTTCAAAATGATACGCAAATAAATTTTATTTTGATATGCTACAAAAATTATAACGAAATCAAGAGCATTCTGATCGTCCGGAATGAATAATCGCTTCTTGAGGTCATAATGATTTGATTCAGGTTCATGTATGGTCAAGTCAAGCCAAGGTGGCCGACGTGCTTGGAGTATTTTAGCTCATTTGCGAGCTTCTTATGATTTCTTTAACTAAACTTGATAACAGAATATACCTTCTGTTAGGTTTAGTTCTCACTTGCACGCATTTAGACAAAATATTTAGGTTATCACATCCGCAACAAAAACTGGCGGCAATTTTCCTTATGCTGACAGGTGACCCTGAAAGCAGATCAAAATGACCCGATTGAACAGATCATTATGATCTCGAGAGCCAAACGATCGCTGGAGCAAAATGCTCTGCAACGAAAATGATCCCTTTTTTTCTACTGTGCATGCAATAAGGAAAAATTATATAAGAGTGATGAACTGAAATATTCAAAACCTGGGCTCCAGAATAAATATTTTAAGACAAAATTTTCTTGAATAAGACGTAATAGTTTCTTCATCACTAACATTTTATAAAATAGCTATGTACATAAATAGAAGATAGCAGAAATAAGTTATGTTATATAAAATAATTTTTTTAATCTCATCTCAATTATAGAAAGGGTACGGCGAAAGTCAATGAAAACTGCACATTAGAAAAATATCATTAAAAGGTTGATTTAGAACCAATCTGTTCAGATTATTCAATTTTTCAAGTGAAAAAGGTGAACATCCGAACGAAAAACACATTACTAAGAATTGCTAATTTGAAGAAAACTTTATTTCTTCTTAAGAAAATTTTTAAGTAAAATAGATATCTTTTTGTAAATTGAGTTAATATTCAAAATTCTTAATTAAAAGAAATCTTCACATATACATGGGCAAACCCTGCAGATTGGAACCAATCCTTGCTTAATGTCTCTATTTTTAAGTTTATTAAAAATCGAAATAACATCTACTTTCTTACGAAAATTTTTTGTCTACCAGAAAGGAACACCCAAAAATTCCACAAATCAAAAATAGACTTTTTGACTACCCGTTTTTCCGGCTCATTAGAGACAGGTGCGCAATAAATATACACAACAGAAAGAAAAAAGAGGGAGAAAAAAGAAAGAGTCAACCAAAACCATCCTCACACTCTTTC
>JAUMHM010105478.1:0-41813 GCA_032362435.1 Melikaiella ostensackeni
AATCTTTGAAAATCGTTAAAATCTATTACACTAAGTGGAAATCGTCGAAATTTTTAGAAATACCTTAAAATCTCTTGAAAGTCTTGGGATCGCTAAGAATCCCTTGAAATTTTTTAAATATCTTGAAAATTCTTTAGAATCTTTAAATTGTTGAAGTTCCTTGAAATAAAATTTCATTTATTCCTTAACTTCTACGGAAATCGGTTGAAATCCCTTAAAATTTTGGAAATCTTTAGAAATCATTGATATCTATTAAAATACTTATAAGTCATTGAGTTTTCTTCAATTATAAATCAAATTAAACTTATTCATTAAAATTCTCTGGGAAAACGTTAAAGTCTCCAGGAATCTTCGAAATTCCATGAAATACCTCGAAATCTCTTGAAACCTTTGGAATTTCCAAGAATCCCTTAAAATTTAATTCCATAGAATTCAGTTCTCTAGAAATCCATTGAAATTTTTTTATTTTTTTGAAAATTTTTGGATATCTACAAATTGTTGAAGTTCCCTGAAATAAAATTCAACTTTCTCTAAAGTTCTATAGAAATCGGCTGCAATCCCTTAAAATCCCTTGAAATCTTTAGAAATAATTAAAATCTATTAAAATAAGCATAAATAATTTGAAATCCCTTAAATATAAATTACATTAAACTCATTTATCAAAGTTCTCTAAAAAAAAGTTAGAGTCTCTAGAAAGCCTCGCGATTCCTTAAAATACCTTAAAATCTTTCGAAACCTCTGGAATCGCTAGGAATACCTTGAAATCTTTGGAAATCCCACAAAATTCTGTGAAATCTCTTGAAATTTTTTAATTGTTTCAAAAATTATGGAGAATCTTCATATTGTTGAAATACCTTGAAATAAAATTTGATTTATTCTTTAAGTTCTAAAGAAATTCGTGAAAATCTCTTGAAATCCCTCGAAATCTTTGGAAATCGTTAAAATCTCTTGAGATGAGCAGAAATCATTGAAAATATCTTAAATGTAAATGAAATTGAACTTATTTATCAAAGTTCTATAAAAAAAAATACATTCAAATCTCTAGAAATCTTTGAAATACCTTAAAATCTTTTAAATCATTGGAGATTCAATAAAATCCATTAAGGTTATGAAATTCTTCTAAATACCTTAAAATCTCTTGAAATCTTTATGAATCATGAAAATTCATTAAAATAAGTATACATCATTTGAAATCCCTTCAAAAATTAATTGTATTAAACTTATTCATTAATTTTCTCTTATTAAGAAACCGATTAAATGCCTAGAACGCTTTGCAATCCCTTGAAATCCTTGCCGATTTGATAAAATCTGTTAAATCTTGTGCAATTCCTTGAAATGCCTTAAAATCCCATAAAATCTCTGGAATCTACAGGGATGCCTTGAAATTTCATTTCATTTAATTTCTTTTCTGAATTTCTATAGAAATCTCTTGGAAACTTTGGAAATCCCACAAAATTCTTTGAAATCCATTGAAATTTTTTAATAGCCTTAAAATTCTTTGTAATTCCTCAAAATCTCTGCAAATGTTTCGAAATCTTACGAAATCCCTGGAAATATTTGTAAATCTGTCAAAAACCGATGAAATCCTTTAAAATAATTTGAAATGTTTAAGAATCCCATAAAAGCTTTGAAATCCGTGGAAGTTTCTCGAAATACGTTGAAGTCATTTGGATTCCCTTAAAATCCCCTGATATGATCAGAAATCTTTGAAATAATTTCAAATCTCGTGAAATTTTTATGAAATCTGTCAAAATCACGTTAAATCCATGGAAGTTTTCTGGGATGCCTTAAAATTCGTTAGAATCCATTGATTTATCTGAAATCTTTTCAATCTTTTGAAATTATGTGAAATTCCTTGAAATCTGTGGAATTCTGTTAGATCTCTCAGAATAATTTGAAATCCTACATTAAGTAAATAAATAAATCATTCGTTTGTAGCTCCTCCCTTTTGTGCATAAATTCTTGCAATATTTCAGCATTATTTATTTCCATACTGATTTTCTATGATTATCTGTTCAGAATTGCGAAAAAATTATAGAAAATTAATTATTTTTTATTTGAGAATAATATTTATGTGTTGAACATCATGCGATATCTTGACATCTTCAAAAACGCTGAATATAAATGAAAAAACAGAGATTTTTTGGTAATTTTTCCTTTTTAGAGCATTCAACGCCTGAAGTAATCACACTAGAAATTAGAGTGTATAAAGTGATGTGTAACTCAAAGAAAGAAAACGTTATATCTCAAATATTTAACAAAATATGATTTTCAGAATTTAGTTTCTAGTTGAAAAAATATTTTATTTTCATTTTATGTAAAATACTATATGTAAAATATTGTAAAATATTGATACCTTCAGATCTTGACCAAACTTGGTGGGTATAAACAACCCACCAAAGTAAAAAAATTCTGAAAGTTTAGAGGATATTAATTTAAAATTAAAGAAATGAGCTATAATCGGACTTTCAAAAAAAATCTTTTGACAAAAAGTCGTCCGCAGACTGTAATTTTATTCCAATGACTATAAAACTTTGACAATCATATCATATTTTACGATTTTACGTATTAATCAGGACGAAGCAAATTCGCAATTGAATCTCTTGAGAAAAGAAGAGTTGGAAGCGTGATTTTTGAAATGCAGACCAGGGTCATCAGATTCTAAAAGTATTAATGAATTTGGAATACATTGATTTATATTGAAAATTTTTCACTTTTTAATTATTTTCACTCATTTTTTAACAATTTCTAACAGGTACACGCACCAGCAGCCAAAACCAATCGATCGATCTCGATGAAACTTTGCATGGATATTGTAAATGAGGTGTAAATTTGCCGCTTTTGCAGGAGGAATTGATCCATAAGCGTATCATAGAGTTACATTTGAAATTATCAAAAAATTCACTATTTTTAACATGCAAAAATACCGACAACCAAAACCAATCAATTGATTCCGATGAAAATTCGAAAAACATAGTAAATAACATGTGTATATGCCTCTCTTTCACGAGAAAGTGATAAATCAATTTACCATGAAGTTAGATTTTAATTTATCAAATAATTTACTATTTTCAATATCCAAACATACGAACAGCCAAAACCAATCAATCGATTCCGATGAAAATTCGCAAAAACATAGTAAATAACGTGTGCATATGCCGCTCTTTCACGAGAAAGTGATAAATCAATTTACCATGAAGTTAGATTTTAATTTATCAAATAATTTACTATTTTTCACATGTAAACGTACGAACAGCCAAAACCAATCAATCTATTCGGATGAAAATTTGCATAAAGATGATAAATAACGTGTGCATATGCCGATTTTTCACAAGAAAGTGATAAATCAATATACCATAAAGTTGTATTTTAATTTGTCAAAGAATTTACTATTTTTGAAATCCAAACATACCGACATCAAAACCAATCAATCGATCCTGCTGAAATTTTGCATAAACATAGTTAATAACGTGCACATATGCTGCTTTATCAGAAAAAAGAAATAAATCAACATACTATAAAGTTAGATTTTAATTTATCATAGAAGTTACTATTTTTAACATACAGACGCACCGTCAGCCAAAACAAATCGATCAATTTTGATGAAACTTTTCATAAATATAGTAAATAGAATGTATATATGCCGCTTTTTAGCAAAACTAATCGATCGATTCATTTTTTCATACAAAACTATCGTTGACTTAATAATATACCTGCCGCTTTATACAATATACCATCGTGGTTCATAATTTATTATTAATTCATGATCGTGTCTATTTGTAGTCTACACGAAACTTTCGACCGACACCGTTGTAGAATTCTTGAATTAGAATTAATAGAATTCTATTAAAATAAAAATAATAATAAATATATATAATAATAATAAAATAAATAAAAAAGTTGTAGAATTAATAAGCATATTGGAACTGAAATTTTCAAATTTGTCATCTTCGCTTGCTTCGCTTAACCATTATTTTCAATTCATGAATTTTCATTCGATTTTAAGTAACAAAAATATACAAACTTGTCATCGAATAAGTTTTACTGACTCTTCACCAGATTCTTGGAGAAAATTGTTCACAATAATTGAAGCATGGAAAGTTAACCGGTGCTCAGTCCACTTTTTTATGAAACCAAGTTTCTCGATTTTTTACACATATTTCAGTGAAAAAATTAGGATTATAAATGTTCCTCTTGTATGTTAAAAAGCGGTACTTGTTAATGAAATAAATGAAAATATGTATTTTATATTATTTTCTTAACGATTTATGTATTTTTTTCATTTATAACACCAAGGAACGCTAAACGGTGCTAAATTCATCGTCATTTCCATTAGATTATTACATAAAAATTTAAGGCCTTCTTTTTTTCACACAATGATTATCAAAGTGATCCACCCACCTACACAAAAAAAATTTACTTAATCGGTTGAAAATTGTTCTTCTAGAAGGGTTTTTTTGTCTCTTCTGTAAAATTTGGTTCATTGGACTTAAAATCCGTTTAGCATTCCCCGCTTTAATTATTCTATAACTTTGAATGATATTAATTGAAGCTGAAGAAATCCGTTGATTCCTAAATTTAAAAAAAAATGTTTCAAAAAAGTAGACTGTAGATTACAATCTTATTTCAATGTTGTTCGAAATATTTATCACTGTATATGGATTTGTTACAATTGCGAAAGAAATGAATAAAATCCCACCAAAAACACTAATAAAGTCAAATACAAATAGTAGAAAATTTATAAATCGTTTATCGAAATGTTTGACAAAGTGAGAATTTTGAATTTGAAAAACTAGATTATTGATTTTAAAAATTTTCAAATAAAGCATTTTTTAGGGTAGCAAAAGATGTACGTGAAAAGATAAGAGGTAAGCGGGTAAACTTATTGGCCCATAAAGTACGTATTGCTCTCAACTCAATTTATCAGGAATAATCTTCTTTTTTATGTTTAAAAAGTCAGATTGTTTGATTTTGAATTTTATTTCGACGTGATGCGCTTCCTGTTTATATCTTATTAATCAGAGAGATGAAAAAACGTGTCTGAAAGTATTACTAACTTGTTTTCCATAAAAGATAAACGTGACAAATAGAAAAGTTAAATGAAAGAACGCGATTATGCAACACTTTCAAGTTTATTCAAACAATAAGAAGGCAATGCTCAAAAATTTTGGAATAGGCTGCATCACCTACACCAACATCAAGTGTTTACAAGTTATTGGTTCAAAACGAAAAATTATAATTATTTACACACTTAATCTCTCTTACCTCAAAGCAAAACACGGATCATCAAAAATACGGCGAATCGGTGTTGTTCTGACTTGCAACAAAAATGAGACATCGGAGAATAAGAATGCAATCATATTTATATTACAGTTTCACACTTGAAGTAGTCTTATTTTAAGAAAAAATCTTATTTCGGAAGCATAACAAATGAGCTGCAATAAAAATGATCCTACTGTTCTTCTATGCTTACTTTACTCACGTTAATAAATTCGAAAAAACACAATAGCACACCTCGCATACTAATTATTACACATATATATATTTCAAACTTAATGTTTCAAAAATAATATTTTTATTATTAAACATGTTTCTAATATTTCATATCCGAGAATCCTATCTCGCAGTTCAAAAATAATAAATGTCCACACGAATAGTTGGATGATCGACGTCATGAATACGCCCAAAATACGGAAATGGCCTCCACCAATTTTTATTTCAATATTCATGCCTGCATGCTTTATATTCTGCGGTCATTGCACGATATACGACGAATCAGAGCATGTCAATCGCATAAAATTTTTATTTCTTCATATCCCTTTTTTTAATAACGGGTGGCATTTTACTTTCTGCGTCACCATCGGTCCAAAAAATGAAGTCATGCCTTTTGATTAAATTTTGGATTGTAAATTCTATTAACTCAAAATGCAACTTTTTGTGGGTTGATTCAGAATTTGTAAACTATATATATATATTTTTCTTGTTAATATGATTTTTTTTGAAAAGAAAAAACCCATGAGACTTGCATTCTATCAATAGATTCTTCTGTAATGCACCCAATCTAAGTTCTTACGAAATGAATAAATTCTTTAATACCGCTGTACCGGACTTTCGGTAAAATATATAATAAAACCACATTCCACCAAGTTTTTATCAATGACACTGAAAACAAGATTAACAAAAATAGGAAAATAAAAATATATGAAATAATTTTTTATATAACTCCCTGTGTATAAAATCCAAAAAATTGTAATCCAATGTACTGCAAACACTTCACTACAACACTACTTGAACAAACATTTCAATTATTTTAATTTTTTTTTATTTTGATGTTTTTTTTCCTTTTAAAGAGAGAAGCATCAATTTGCTTTCAGTATACATTTTTTTAATTATGAGAAAAACTCATCACCGGGAAGAAAATTCCAAATCCTCGTAAAAATCATCTGTTCGAAGAATGCTAATATATTTTAGAAAACTATACAGAAAGTCTTAGCCCCAAATACCAAGATTCAGAATTTAGTCCAAAGAGACAATAATAAGATAGTAAAATATTTTTACATTCAATTATGAAATTTAATTTCAACTTTATTCAATTATCATGCCCGAAATTATGTACATCCTTCTGGCAACCTTATTATATTCATAATAAGTACCAGGATGACATTTAAATTATATTAACAGTATACTTAGAAAAAACAAATGTATAGTAGACTGAAAGTATATTAAATATATTCAAAATCAAAAACATCTGTGAAAATCACAAGATTAGAGGAAAATTTAAATAAAGTACTCAATGGTGCATAATAACAGAATGCGTACACTGTCCATATGGCATCTTCCTCAGAATGCCATATTTTGTAGGCAACAAGTGTATCATTTCTTTTACCTGAATGTATGTAAAACCTCTTTGTAACCTTATTCTTTTATAAGTACCAGGTTAACATTATAATTATTTGTAAAAATGATAATTGTATGCGAAGCCAATAGGCAACCGTATTTTATGGTGAGTACCAGGTTAACATGCAAATTAGTTGTAAAATTGAAAGAACCTGGAAAAATTAATACAATATTCATGTTTGTGAGGATAAAAATTGTATGTAAAACCTTTTGCAATCTCATTTTATGATATGTACCAGGTTAACATTTTAATCAATTGTAAAATTGAAAGAACTTTATTTTAATGATCTTCACTGAATGCAAAAGGCCGGATTTAGTTAGAGACGAATATGAAGTGTTTTCATTCAACCTGCATTTTTTTGGTGGAACGAAGGTGGAAGATTATAAATGTAAGGAAATTGTGCTAGTTTTGTCGCTGTAAACGCCACAGGAAATTTGATTAGTCAATTTACTAGTGGAAAAAATTTATAAGTTAGAGGTCGGTGATCTGCTAAATGAATTGAATATTTTGTGACTGTGTCTGTGGTGTATAATAGATGTTTTTTTTAAATTAATAAAGCACTTGAATTATTTCACAACTACTAACTTTAAAATATAAATATATATTTCAAAATGTAATTTTGTGAGGCTAGAACAAGAGGGTTCTATCTTGATTTCTTACAACTTTACAAGAGAAATCATTAAAAAATTTATTGTACTTCCTTGATAAACAAATATTGGAATTTTAAGATGGAACCTTTTAGCTTAAGATTATGACAAATCATCAGGATATGGAAAATTTCCGCTCTGTAAGGAAATCGTGAAAATACTTTCCCCTTCAATCGCTTCTTCTCTAAAAAATGCTCAAAAAAATGGATGGTTCAAAATTGTGTAATTTTAAACAAAACTTTAAGGCCATGCTATGCTTACCCAATACCTACCTCAACGACATTTTTTTCGCAACAAATTACGTCCATTCGAATTAAGATATCGAGTTGAAATTTTCGGAAATTAGTTAAAAGGCACTAAAGAACGTTCGTATGGTTCTAAATTTCTGAAAATACTAGAAAAAATCAATTTTGGAAAATTTTTGACAAATTTTGTTTGGATTTTGAGAAATTTATGACCATACAAACGTTCCACATACTATGTGCTTCGTATTTATAATAGTATTAGTAAAAGAGAGCAAAAAACGTGTCTAAAAGTATTACTAACTTTTTCCGTGAAAAAATTTATGATTAATAAGTTTATTATTTTGTTCACATCGTGTCTATGTGCACGTGAGTCAACTATGATCACAATTTTTTTGTGAGGATATTAAAATAAATACTATTTTTAAATATTTGTGATAAACTCTTTTATTTTGTTACTGGATTGAATGAGCTATGTGAAGTTGATGAACGTGTTATACCTTAACGAAACAAAAACGGTAAAATATCATATAAATAAAACAAAATAATCAACTGCAACAGAAAAATAATCGCGAAATTTGACAAAATAGTTAATTCTGTTATTTATCATAAAATTCAAATTATGCTGTCAAACGTCTTAATATCAAAATTTTGAATTCAAAATTGATCTTTAAGAATTGAGACAAATAATTCAATTGCATTATCAATATTCATATTGTATGATATAAAATTCTTAGAAAAATATAGGTATTAGTGCTCAAGATATTACATATAGTTCAATTAAATTCATTTATGTAATATTTTTCATAAAATTGACACAAAAAATCTCCAATACGCCTCTATATAGATACGCACATATCTTTTCAATTCTTTTATATTAAGAAGTAATAAGTAAGGGCTGTGAAAATTTAACATATTTGACATTTTTTCGACACTTTCAGTGTGAAAAATGTTTTAATTTATTTCTCTGTGGAAAAAACGCCTTCATTTATTTCCGAAAGATTTCTGAAGCACAAATATTTACTATTTAGTTTTATATATTAAGAATTTAAATATAGGATTGAGATTTATCTTATGTATAAAGAGCACATCAAGCAATTTTACGGTGCCATTAAATAAAGTTTAAGGGAATCATTTTGTTCTAAGCCTTCGATTTCACTACTTTACAAATTTTTGGCTCATCGCGTGTACCTAAAAGAAAAAATGTTTTTTAGACTAATTTTGGGTCGCTAAAAAAGAAAATGACACTCACTCATTTTGCCAAAAAAGCTTTATCGAGATATTTGCAAAAAAAAGTGTTTTGTGACTCTTTTATCAGTTACTGACATAAATATCGAGAACAGTTGACCCAACTAACATGAACTGTATATCATTCGAAAGGTATAGTATGTTCTTCTTTCCGATGATATACTGTTTATGTCAATCGTATTAAAATTTATTTGGGTTATAGGCGATGAAATTCGGAAAAATGGAACAATGAAAAGTGAGTGATTTTCAAATAAGGAAGCAAAGTCCACTTATTTTAAGTTTCATCGCCTGTAACCCAAAAAATTTTCATACGATTACACAGTATATAGTCGGAAAGTGGATGATCATACCTTTCGAACGAAATACAGTTTATGTTATTCGATTAACCGTTATCAAGATTTATTCTAGTAACTGAAAAAACACGTTTTGTGCAAATATCTCGAAAACGCTTCTTTGGGAAAATTAATGAATGTCATTTTCTTTTCCAGCGACCCACAATTAGTCTAAAAAACCATTTTTTATCCTGGTACACTTTTCGTGTAAACCAGGGTTTCTCAAGATTTTTCCAGATATCACATGGAGTACAAAAGAAATTGTCTAAGTTTAAACAGAAGAGATTTAATAATATTGGAAGCCGAATTTGTTGAACCTTCCAAAATTTCAAATCATCTGTTCTTCCACGCATTAGGTTTTTATGAGATGCTAATTTTTTTAACGAATTGCGAGGACTATTTCTTAAAATCAAGAACAAAAACACTCCTAGAAAAATGCTTTAAAAAAAGGCAGAATTTTAGCTCCAACAGATTAAAATACGATAGACTGTCCCCTAAATGAATATTGAAATACGATGTGCTTCGTCTTCATCATATTTCAAATACTTCAATTAATTCAAACGGATTTAAAGAACTTTATAGAACTCTAAAGCCATTAATCATAATAAAAATTTCGATTCTCAATTAAAACTTCAAGGACTTTATAAAATCAAAGGACGTTTAAATACTGCCCCTGTTTTCTAAGACACTTATATTTTTTGGAATATTATCAAATTTATTGAATCGTGAAGAAACTTCAAAAGATTTGAAGGGATTCAGTGGAACTTCAAAGACTTTATGGGACTTAAAGGCTTTTAAACGACTTTTTTCATGAAATAAACTTTGAGTCCTTGAAACAGATTGTCCAAAAGTATACCAAAGGATCTTATAAGGCTTGAAAAAACTGCAAACAAAGAAAAAAGCTAGGCTTATTCTGAGTAAAATATTCGGCTTTTTTGAGACGCAGCAAAATCTAGCAAAAAAGGTTTCAAATTAAGATTTCACAAAAGAGTCTCAAATTGAGTATGATGATTGCCCTGAATAAAGACTGATTTCTGCTTTAATTGGGGACATTTATGATCAAAACAATTAATTAACAATGCCAGCTGTGAGCTAGTGTCATAATATTATGTCTTGTGGATCTTTATTTCAATATAAAAACCAGGATAAAAACTTGAAAGGCAAAATCGTATCACTTTCAAGTGAGATGTAAAATTTATTCCTTCGAAAGTTAATTCTCAGGTAATTACACTAGGGAGTAGAAAAATGGCATTAGCGAAAGAATATCGTTTTGAGAGGGATCTTTTTGTACTTTTACGACTAGTGCTGAATATTTTTTCGAAAGTAGCATAATTAGAAACGTGGAGGCCCCCTGCAAAAGTTTTTAGGAGGCCCCTTAGAAAAAAGGGCATTTCGTATGATATCAAGTATTGTCCTATTTTAAGAAAAAACCCGAGTTATAAATTGCTTAGTAGTGGAGAAAATTTTCAAATAAATTCAAAAATAAAAGCTCACTAATCATCCACAAATTATGTAAGGTGTTTTCATGAAATTTTCAACCCTCTACCGGTAAGATACCGTAAGATTTTCTCTGACCCTCCCCCACAAAAAAAAATTCACTGAGATTTTATAAACTTAGAAAACTAGCGTACATTTAAATTCTGTTAATTAAATGAAAGGAAGAACATTAATGAAATCAGTTTAATCATAATTCCTATTTCTTATCGCAGGCTTCACAGTCTATTCCCTATTTCCCTTCTTTTTTCCTTTTTCTCGTTTTCAACTCAAATGCGAACTGAATTAATTGAACCCAATAAGACAATACAACTATTTTTCTTTAAAAGTTTATTCTTTTACAATTACACAATTACCTATGTCTGAAATTATATTTTTAGTTATTATAATACAATAATATATAATTATACATTCTAGTTTGAAAATTCATCTTTTATGGTAGAAAATAAATCTTTTTCGATAGAGAATTCAACTTTTTTGTTAAACAGTCGCCTTTTTTTGGTTGAATTCGGCTGTTTTTTCATTTGAGATTGACCTCTTATTGAGTAGAATGCTAACTATAACATTTTTTGTTGTAAATTCATCTCTTTTAGTTGAAAACTCAAGTATTCGGTTGATAGTTGAACTACTTTGTTAAACATTCATTTTTTTTCGTCAAAGATTCATCATTTTAGTTTCAAACTCCTTTATTTGGTTGAAAATTTAACCATTCTCTCAAAAATTAATTTTTTCGTTAAAAATTTATTTTTTCTAGTAGAAAATACAATTACTTAATTGAAAATTCATGTATTTTTCTTTAAAATTCGTCTTTTTGGTAAAAATATAATTTTCTCAGTTGAAAATTGAGCTATTTGGTTTACAATTTATGTGCTTTGTTGAAAATTCGTCTTTTTTGGTAGAAAATTATTCTTTTGAGTTGAAAATATAACTGCTTAGTTGCAAACTAAGATATTTCAATTATGGATACAATTTTTTTTTTGAAAATTCATCTTTTCTGGATGAAGATCCATCATTTAGGTTGAAAATTTATTTTTTTGGTTCAGAGATCTTCTTTTTTGAAACTGTATCTATTTCAATTGAAAACTCAACTATTTGGTTTAAAATTCGAGTATTTTGTTGAAATTCGTCTTTTTGATAGAAAATTAATCTTGTTAGTTGAAAATTCAACCATTTGTTCAAATATTTGTATATTTTGTTGAAAATTCGTCTTTTATAGGAAAAAATCATCTTCTTCGTTGGATATTCATCTTTTACGTTTGAAAATTCAATTATGTGGTTTAAAATTTAATTATTTTGTTGAAAATTCATCTCTTATATATGGTTGGAAATAAAACAGTTTTGTTAAAAATACATTTTTTTGATTGAAGATTCATCATTTAATTTGAAAATTCAGATTTATTGTTGGAAATTTAACTATTTGATAGAAAGTATATCTTTTTTAGGTGTAAAATTTAATTATTTTGTCCAAACTTTGAAAATGATGTCAGAGAGTCATTCTTTTTTGTTATAAAATTTAACTGAATGTAGAAAATTCGTCTTTTTGGCCTGAAAATTCAACATTTCTCATGAAATGTTTTCCTTTATCTAGTGAATAACCTTTCTTGGTTGAAAATTCAACTCTCCTAATGAAGATTCGTCGTTTTCATTTGAAAATTTATCTTTTCGGTTAAAAATTTGAGTATTTCATATAGAATTCGTTTTTTTTTGTTGAAAATTAATTTTGTTTTCTAAAAGAAAATTTAAATGTTCCATCTTTTGTGGAAAATTCATATATTTTGTTAATAATTCGTCTTTTAAAATCGAGATTCAATCTTCTTAATTCAAAATGTATGCATTCAGATGAAAATTCATCTTTTTTGGCAGAAAATAATTCTTCTTGGTTAAAAAGTTATATTTTGGGTTGAAAATGCAACTGTTCTGTTGAAAATTCGTCTTTTTGGCTAGGGAATTGAACATTTTGGATTGAATTTCTTTCTTCATTGACTGAAAGATCTTTTTTCGGTGAAAATTCAAGTCTTGTTAAAAATTCATCTCTTTTTGTAGAAATTCGATTTTCTTTGGTTAAAAATGCAACTGCTTGGTCGAAAATCAATATTTTTTGGTTGAAGATTCAACCATTTTGTTGAAAATTCATGTATCTTGTTTAAAATTTGTCCCTTTGGGTTAAAAATTCTTCTTAGTGGCTGAAAATCTATATATTTTGTTGAAAATTCATCTTTCTGGTAGAAAATTTATCTTTTCGTTCGAACATCCATATTTTCGGGTTGGAAATACAACTGTTTTAAAGAGAGATCGTCTTTTTGACTTTAAAAATGAACATTTTCGATGAAATTTCTTTTCTTTTTTGACTGAAAAATTTTTCTTGCTTGAAAAGTCAACCTTTTTGTTGAAAATTCACCTTTTGTCTCTAAAATTAAACGATTCGATTGCAATTTTTCCTTCTTGGTTGAAAATTTAACTCTTTGTTAAAAATTTATCTCCTTTTGTCGAAATTTCATGTTTTTGGTCAGAACTGCAACTGCTTGGTTGAAGATTAATCTTTTTTGTTTTAGGATTCAACTATTTTAATGAAAATTCGTGTTTTTTGGGTGAGTTCAACTATTTGTTTGAAAATTTAAGTATTTTGTTGAAAATTCTTCTATGTGGTAGAAAGTGAATTTTCTATATTGAGAATTCATTTTTTTAGTTAAAAATTCATCTACTTTCTTGAAAATGCAATAATTTTACTCGAAATTTCAGGTGTTGAAGGCGTTTTGAGTTAAAATGATCGATATTTCATTTTATACTCAACCTTATTTATACATTCCTATTTATTCCTATCCTATTATTTTTCTTAAAATAGTCTCTAAGTCGAGGACTTTGCAGCTTGTAAAAATTCTGAAGCCCTTGGGAAACAGACATGTCCTTTGTCGTTTAAGGTAAAGAACCGGAATCATATCTCGATTTCTTTTGGCATTACATCAGTGAACATCTTGCAAATGTCTGGAAAGAAGAGCTGGTAGGAAAATAAAAGTAGAAAAGAGAAAACCCGAATCGAATGGCTAAATGGAAAAAATGTGGAAACGCAGAAAAGCCGCGAGCAATCATTGCAGCACTGTCAAGTCTGCAGATCCTGTCAGTACCAATCTGTCCCAGTTCACATCGACCTCTTCTCTACTAGTCATACGATCACGATGGAACGACTTTCTTTCACAATTTTCCTTCACAATTTTCTTTTCCCCACAAAAAAATTCGAAGGAAATAGACGTATCCCCGTTTTGCAAACGAAACCTCACCATAATCCTGTGCAGGAATTCCGAAATATTTCTAGTGGGGCTCTGAGGAGTTTTTCATATTTCTAATCAGGCTCTATTAGGAGAAGTTAGTCAGGGTCCTATCGGTAACGTAATACTTTTGTCGATGTGGACCCTGCTAGACTTCTTGTAGTATTCTAGTGCCAGTGTAGGAAACTTTCATGGCAGTCTGGTCTCAGGTCTGGCTTTATCTAGGCCGGCTAGTCTGGAAGATCTGGTCTGGCCCAGGACGGGCGCTGCTGAGCTATCCAAGGACAAAGAAGTTCTGAAAAGGAAATTTCTACGAAACAGTTGCTTTTACAACGAAATAGTTAAACTTTCAAGCAAAGGAGACGAATTTTTTAGAAGACTGTTGAATTCTCAACCCGAAATGTTGAATTCGCAACCAAGAGAGATGAATTTTCAGTCAAAAATATTGATTTCTTTTTCAGAAAACAGTTTAAATTTAAACCCAAAAAGTTAAATTTTCAACAAAAAAGATAATTTTCAACCAAGAAGAGTGAATTGGTAACCAGATCGTTGAATTTACAGAAAAAAACAATTATTTCCAGTCAAGCAGTTGCATTTACAATCAAATAGTTTAACTTTCAACTGAATAGTTGAATTTTCAAGTCAAGAAGACAAATTTGTAGAAGGCAATTGAATTTTCAACCTAAGAAGTTAAATATTCAACAATAAGGATAATTTTCCCACCAAAAAAGATAAATTTTCAACCAAGTAGTGGAATTGTCGAACAAAAAAAATTTCGACCAAACAGTTATATTTATGACCAAATAGATGAATTTTAAACCTATAAAATTTCAATTTTCAATCAGAAAGTTATTTTCGACCGACAAAGATGAATTTTTCACGAAAAAAGATGACATTTCTACTCGAAAACATAAATTTTCAACAAAAAAAATGTTTCAAATAAACACATGAACTTTTAAGCAAAAAAGACAAATTTTCAACAAAACAGTTGGATTTTCAAACAAAACAGATGAAACTTCAACCAAAAAGGGTTGTATTTATAAACAAATAGTTAAATTTTGAACCTTAAAAATTTCAATTTTCAACAAGAAAGTTATTTTCGACCCAGAAAGATGAACTTCTTACGAAAAAGATGATTTTCCTACCCGAAAAAAAGAATTTTCAAAAAAAAATGTTCTAACCATGCAGATAAATGTTTAGGCAAGAAAGACGAATTTTCAACAAAATAGTTGAATTTTCAAGCAAAAAAGATCAAACTTCAACCAAAAAGAGTTGTATTCGTAACCAAGTAGTTAAATTTTTAAATCAAGAAGATGAATTTCTTGGAAGGTAGTGTAATCTTCAACGTGAAAACTGAAATAATAAGAAGAATATTTTTAATCGAAAAAAATGAATTCTCATCGGAATAGTTTAATTTACAGAAAGGAAAATAGTTTTCAAAGATAATCCCATTTAACCCAGAAAGAATTATTTTCAACGAAAGAGTTGAGTTTTCAACTTAAAAAGTGGAATGTTTTACAAAACAGTAAAAAAATCAATTTTCTACAATAAAAGATAAATTTCCAACCCAAAAGGACAAATTTTCAACAACGAGTTGAGTTTTCAAGCTGAAATGTCTAATGTTTTGAAAAACAGTTGACATCTAAGCCGAAAAAGTTGAATTCTCAACAATTATTTCTCAAGTACATAAAACAGTCAGAAGTCATGATTTTAAATAATTTATTTAAATTTAATAACAATATATGTACGATGTGTAAGAATCATATGTGTAAATACTAAGTTTTATAACCATATCCATCCATAAAAAATCGCTACCAATAACAAAAGTATTATTGAATCGAGTAAAAACATAATTTTTTTTCTTTTTTTTGAGCTGAATATCAGTTTGCGATGCATACGGATTTTGTTATTGCTGCACAGTTTTTGTAAAATAATGATAGTTGTAAATACTAATTTTAAGAACCCTTTTCATCTATTAAAAAATCAATTTCATACCAAAATAACAAAAAATTCGCTATTATTCGTTATTTTGAACTTCATGGTGGAAGCGCGAACATAAGATATATTTATTTTTATCTCCAACTTTTCGTGAAAAACTGGGTACCAAACTACAACTTTTGGACCTCCTCCAAATTTGAAAAAAAAAAAATATATATATATATATTATTTTTTGCTTCGCCTAACCCAAATTGCTTTCACATGCATCTCTCATGTAAGTATTTAAATATTCTCCCGCCTCACTAGGAAAGCTAAATTCTGTGAAAGGATTTTTTATTTAAATACTGATTTTCAATTACTTCTTATTTGAAAAAACTGCGTCAAAAAAAAAAAATGAAAATCCACAAACATTTGGAATGCTACGGACCACAGCACATCCCTTGGTATATCGGAAATATTAGAATAATACAGGCAATGAAGTAGAAGAAGGAGAAGATAAAAATCACAAGTTTACAAAATCCTTAGAAAATTGTCCAAAAATTTTGAGATGCAATGTCAACGTTTGGTGAAGATTAGTCTTCTAAATGATCTTAAAAATTCTACATAACATTGAGAACTTCATAACATATTCGTAACTTGAGGGAATAAGGCGATATGGTTTCTAAAATCGTGAATGTTTCACAGGAATTTGAACAAAATTATTCTCATTTATTTAGAATATTTGCTCAATTCGAAGCTGAATTACGAGAGTTTTATATTTTCTTACATAGGGAGAAAAAACTCCGTACCTTCTAAATCGCAATGAAGTTCAAGCTTTTTATAGTTATTTCATGTCTTGCTTCTAAGCTGTTTTGTTCTTCAGATAATATGTGAATTGCTACACATACCTTGGTATATCGAAAATATTAGAATAATACAGAAGACGAAGCAGAAGAAAAAGAAGATAAAAATCAAAAGTTTACAGAATCCTTATGAAATCGTTCAAAAATTTTTCAGATTCAATATTAACGTTTGAAGAAAATTATTTTTCTGAATAATCGTGAAAATTCTACATAATGTTCAGAAATTCATAACATATTCGTAACTTAAGAAAATATGGCGATATGGTTTCTTAAATCATGAATGTTTTGCAGGAATTCAAACAAAATTATTTTTATTGTTTTGGGAATATTCGTTCATTTCAAAGTTGAATTACGACACTTCCGTATTTTTTTACATCGGTGAGAAAAACTCCGTATCTACTAAGTTGCAATGAAGTTCAAGTTTTTTACAGCTGTTGCATGTTTTGTTTTCTTCTCAAATCAGAAATTATTAAAAATTGCGAGATCTCAAAATTATTTGCACTTGAGGCAATAAAGTTCAAGCTTTCTGCTGCTGTTTTATGTTTTTTTTTCAGACAAGAAATTATTACGAATTGTGAGATGTTAAAATCATTTGCGCTCAATACAATAAAGTTCAAGTTTTTTATTATTGTTTTATGTTTTTTTCGATAAGTTACATGTTGCAAGATCTTAAAGCTGCTTGCACTTAAGGCAATAAAGATGAATCTTTTTATTGTTATTTCATGTTTTTCTCACAAACTATTTTGTTTTTCTCGGGTAAGAAATTATTACACATAGCGAGACCTCATAATTATTTGCGTTTGAGGCAATAAAGTTGAATCTTTTTATTGTCATTTCATGTTTTTCTCACAAACTATTTTGTTTTTCTCGGATAAGAAATTATTACACATAGCGAGATCTCATAATTATTTGCGTTTAAGGCAATAAAGTTGAATCTTTTTATTGTTATTTCATGTTTTGCTCACAAACTATTTTGTTTTTTAGTTCGGGTGAGAAATTATGACATATAGCGCAATTTCACAATCAAGCCTTCAAGCTTTTTATTGTTATTTCATATTTCTCTCGAAGACTGTTTTTTCCAGATCATAAATTATTACACCATGCGAGAATTTTGAATAACTTGCGATTGAGGCAATAAAGTTGAATCTTTCTATTGTTCTTTCATGTTTTGCTCACAAACTATTGTGTTTTTTCGGATAAAAAATTATTAAACATAGCTAGATCTCAGAATGATTTTCATTTCCGTTGAACCTTGAAAACGTGCACATCACATCTATGCACGGTATGCGAGGTAACAACAACTGTAAATCCTCCTTCTCCAAATATTAAGTTTCCAGCTAGAAGACGTTAATTTGCAAGTTTTTCTCAAAATAAATCTTGATCGGAAAGAGATTGTGTTTAAAAAAAGAAATCAGGATGACGGGAAAAGTGCCAGTCGCTTTCTTACTGAGTGAGTAGTTTTCTTTGTAAAAAATAGATCCAGATATGAAGAGATTTTATTCAAAGATTAAAGCATTTAAATTCTGAATGCACAAAGAGCACTTCTTCTAACATATGTTGCAAATTAGTTACATGATCAGAAGTTATTAAAAATAAATACCAAGCCAAATAAATAAGGAGGACGAGCCAGATGTTATACGAGTATGTTACTCTTCATAATTCAAATATTACGAAATGATTTTGCTCACATTTAATGGTAGATCATATTCTATAAAATCACGAATTACCGACCGTCCATATATATTTCTTTTTCGACTTCTTTTTTTTAATAAAAAAAATATTTCCAACTGAAATTTCACCAGACTCCAGAAAATATATTAGAGGACCGCTGGCCTATTTAAGTTCGTATTTTGTTTAACGAAGTGTCTAGGTTCGCTGAGAATATTTGTGCTATACGCGTCCCGTATTTCAGGGAATCCAGTCCACATTTCCAATTTCCCCATATTACATGCACTGAATTCAGTACACGCAGACACGGTCTTTTTTTAAATATGTAATGCAATTTGTTAATTTTTTTTTAAATGTAATTCAGAACGGGGTTTAAGTACCTTTATACTATATTAGCCATGATGCTTACAAGATGGGCTAGAACTCTGGTGAGAATTAGATAATAAATCACATTGTAGCCAAGGAGTCGATCAGATTATTATGAATGAGAGAGCAAAGCAGCATGTCAAAAAGTAAGAATGCGTATCTCTTAGATTATCATGGATTTAATGAATGCGGGATTCAGAAATCTATTTATTATAGCGTACTACGCTCCAGTTGATGGTGACAGTAGTGATGTAAAATATACCTCTTAAGACTCGTTAATGATATAACAGGTACCTGCGATTCTGGGGAAAGAATCATTTTATTATGAGATATGACTGGTTGGGCTGGTGTGCAACGCAATGGTATCGGCGGGGTTCTCGGTCACTTCGGAGACCTAAAAACGAATGGTAATGGGGAACAATTTATCAGCTTATGCTTCGAAAAAGGCTTGTTTTGTAAAAATACTTAGTTCAGACATAAAATGATCTACATGTATACTTGATACAGAGGCCAAAGTCACAGTACGATTGACTCTGTTGCAGCGGATGAGAGACTAAGAGGGCTAGTAAGAGAAAGAATGGGTTATGAGAGCCTCTCAATGTGGAACGGATAACTACCTGATAGTATCAGAAATAAACCTAGGTAAAAGGTAAAGGAGAAGAGAAGTTTATAATAAGTGGAAGCAGATGCGAGTAAAAATCGAGAATTTTCATAAACCAGAAGTACAAATAGTGTATCGCAAAAAGCTCAATAAATATTTAGAATATCAGCAAGTAGACTGAAAAACGGAATTTAGCAATACAAATGTAGAGGGAGCATAGATAATACTACGAGATGGCATCTTCAAGAGTAAATTTGAGGTGTGCGGTACTGCAGCTGTAGGAGGAAAGACTGGAGATGCTTGGTAGAATGATGAAATCCGCCTAGCTGTCAACGAGAAAAAACAACCGTACTCGAGAAAGCTGAATATCAAATTTCTCAGCAGTGAGAAGAGGACTTGACTAGAAAATAATTATAGGGACAAAAATAGAAAAGCAAAGATACTGATTAAAGAAAGCAAGAAAAAAATCAAAGAGGAAGAAGATAAAATAATGCAAATTGATTCTAAAGGAAATAAGAAAATTATTTTGGGAATAAGTTGAGAAAAATAGGAAAGGAAGTACTAGCACTGAGTGAGTCGGAATTGGGATTGCTGAAGGTAAAATGGTATGGGACAAGGGCAAAGTGTTAGACAGTATAAGCAATTTTTTCAAAAAATCTTATGGAGGTCTAGCTTTGGTGTATAACAACTGTGATACGTGAGAGGATACGTTAGACAGTTCTGTTGTAGGTGGCTAAGGAAGAATCGATATCCGCGACATTATATCCGCAATCAAGAAGCTAAAGAATGGTAAGGCTGCTGGTCAAGATCTTATCGACGCTGCAATGCTTAAGTGCGGTGGTGAACATTTGTTTGTATGGCTGAGATAATTTATAAACGTATGTGCTGAGAACGGTAAGTTCCAAATAATTGGAGAAAGGCGATTATCGTTACACTCGACGAAAGAAAGGGTGGTGAAGGTGACTGTACTCATTATAGAGCGATTAGCCAACTAAGTACGCTGGGCGAAATATTTACCAACATGCTTTTTGATAAGGTCATGGGAGTCACAAAAAAAGGAACTGGAAAGTTCAACTTAGATTTTTGCCATGCAGATCATGAGCGGATCAGATACTTAGCTTGAGACAGATCATAGAAAAAAGTTTGACAATGAACAAAAAGCAGAATCAATTGATAATTCACAGAGAATGATGAGCAGACTGTATACCAGCATGAAGAGTATGGATCTAAAAATTAACGCGAATAAAGCAAGAAATATTGTGTTTGAAAGTAGGGGCGGGAAAACAGTATGCAACATTGCCTTAGACGGAAAGGGGATATAACAAGTTGTGTAAAAGAAACATTGATTGACAACAGTAGGAGGAACTTGCTGAAATGGTTTGCTCATGCTGACGAAATGAATAAAGGACGTTAAGCGAAGCAAGTGTATTCAGGTATGGTAAATGGTAGCGTACCCAGAGGTAGACCGAAGAGACAATGGTGGGAACGTGTGAGTGAGACTCTGAAGCGAAGAGACTTGAAGATTCTTATAAACCCAAGAACTTGCATGAAGAGATGTATGGATTTCAAGGAAGCGAAAGATGTATGCAAGGATCGGAATGTGTGGAATACAATAGTTTATAAAAAGAAGAGTGACGCATGAAATAAAATGTTTTTGACACTCATGGGCCCTCGTAAAGAGTTTTATTCAGTGGATGTGGTTGGGGTAAAGAGTATAAATCGCCCTATGAGTTTATCAGATTGTGTATTCATGCTAGAATAGTGATGTATGACGACTCTGTGTAGCTCTTTAACTGGGGTGATTGCTAGAAAATTAATCAGCGACCCATGTCGGAGCCGGCTGGTGAAAAAAGTGTGTCGTTTGAATTAGCAGCCCGGGACTTCTGGATTGATCTAAAACCTATCCCTTCTTCTAACACATCCCTTATTTACCCTCACCATATAAATTCCTTGATCCCCGGTAGTGCAGCGAGGCTAGAAAGGAATGAGTTACTCCTACCCCGAAAGGGATTTGGCTTAATGATATAAAAATAAGTATTACTAGGGCCCTGATCTCAATTACTTCTTATGTTAATAATTAATAAAATTGCATTGCTCAAACAAATGAAGACAGAACGATTCATCTAGCTCAATTTCCAGTATTTTATATTGTTTCATAATGCAACTTGATTGGCTTACATGAAGTATAATTGGGAATAAACGAATAAATTAATGAATACTATTGTTCACTTTTTTTAAAGCCATCGCAACTTTCATCTTGGTCAGCTCTGAAGTTTTTGCTCTGAAAATTTTCAAGGTAAGTTTCACTTTATTTAAAACAGTTATATAAGACTTCTGCATTATATATGACACAAGATGTTTTTATCCTGCACATTCAGGATAGTAACAATTGAAGGATGGCGTTTCAAAAGGTCATGAACGCATTTTTTACAATTTTCCAGAAGAAATAAAAGACTTTCCCAAAATTCAAATCAAAGCGTAGAAAGTTTGATTGAAAAAAGTCATCAAGTTCAGCAAAAATGGCTTGGTTTCCAAAAATTGCTTGAAGCTCGAGTTTTCCTAGCTTTGGATATCAATTATGAAAATCCAATTTCCCATTTAGGAAGGAATTTTTCTCTGCTGCTGAGTTTCTGAATAGATACAATAAAAGTTTGATTGGAAAATATCATCCAGTTCACAGGAAATGTATGTGAATTTTTTTGTTCCTCTCTACGCACATGCTACGCATGCTTTTTCGAAGAAATAATCTCATTTTTGCAAAACTGTCGTGTGTGCTTTTTTGAAACGCCATCCTTCAATTCTTCTTATTCTTCTTAAAAGTGGTGAAAATAAAATTAATAAAGAAGAATACGTTAAAGCATGTTGCTCATAGTAAAAATACTCGCTCACTAAAAAACTACTCTCACTTTTGTCAGTGCGTATCTATAGGTATCATTGAAAAAAAGTTCCAATTATGCAGAAGTTATGTGCTATAGAAAAAATTTTAGATTTCATTTAAGTCACATATTGACCCAAAATATTAAGACGCAATATTTTGTAGCCAAAAACGACGTATATTGAATTTTAAAGCAAAATAAAATAACATGAAGTTGCCTCGGCAACGGCTTCAAGTGAGATCTGAAAATATAAGCTATAACGAAAGTTACTCCAGCTTTTTTCTGTGTGCATTTTTCAATTATTCAGCTATATATAATTTGATGATGAATAGTATTTTTACTGATAAAATGATATTCATTGCAGACTTTGCCTCCAGAAGTTACAAAATGTTTAGACGCTTGCCCTGATTCAGATGATAACAAAGCTTGCACAATATCTCATGGTGTATTTGTAGGTTTTGTGAGTAAATACAAAGTTGATTGCTACAAGAGGTGCGGAATAAGTGAGTTGTGTAGAAAGACATTTTCTTATTTTTTGAGGAATAATTTTTTAAATATCTTGAGATACAGGATTAACAAATGGTTCACTTTTAAACGCTAATCATTTTATATTTATTAACCTGAAACGATTTCAAAATGAAATTATTTAAGTTTAGAAGATGCAATGCGAAATAGTTCAAATTGAAATATTCATTTACATTCTATATATAATGTTTTATATACCATTCTTCCAGTTTCAGGTCAGTTACACGAGCCCCTACTCATAGTTTTAAACTATTTTTTAGCCCTATGAATGGCGCCGCAAATGCGCTCATGTGCGCCGTCAATAAAATATTTTGCGCCACAAAACCCTATAGTAAGATTCATAGCCGGGGTTATGTGAAGAAGGAGCTAGAGACGCGCCCCCTTTTCTAATTGACAAATAAAATTTTAGATTGCATGACCTTGAAGAACTCTAAATACGCCGGTATGTGCCAATAAGCAAAAATTTTGCGCTATATTGATAAACGAGATATTAGCGACACAAATGTAGGGTCTGTGGGGACTATTTTTCTGAAATAATAACATTTTTTTAAAATCATCATAGCCATCTGTCATAACTTCATATGCGCTCAAATGCGGCACCAATAACGAATTTCGCGCTAACTAATCAACAAAGATTTCGTTGGAGGGTCGTGTAGCGTAGATGTTAAATGCTCTGTCAGATTTAATTTGTAATAACTGTAGGGAAGCATTTTCCTTCAAATTTGCTCACATGCGTCGCAAAAGAGATTCGAAAATCTTGAAAATTGTCCTCGATATGAAGGTCTTAACACCTTTCGAAGTGATTCCATGAGAAGAAAAATCATTTAATCCTAAAACTCTCTGTGATATTTTAGGCGCCACAAAAATGTTCTGCATATCTGAGACATTGTCCAGGATATGGTGGTCATCACATTTTGGAAATTGATATCAACTGATTTTTTTCATTTTGAATTTATCTTCACTTTTTTTGATACAACATCAAATGCGCTCCTATGCACCACGTTCAAAATTAACAAAAAGTTATAATCAAACCTCTCATTAACACTTGTCATCGATCTACCTCACGTTGACAGCACCCAAATTTTTGTGATGCATATGAGCGCATTTAAACTTGATTCGGAAGGGGTCCATATACTTTTTAGATGAGAAGAAAAAACTGACTTGATATCGATTTCCAAAATGTTATTTCCGCCATATCTTGCACGATTTTTGAGATATGCAGAAAAATTTTGTGGCGCACATGAGCGCATTCAAGGTTGAGTCAGATTTTAAAACAAATTTTTTTTTCTGTCATTACTTCACAGAGTGTTCAAATTTCCGTATAGTGGACAATTGTCAAGATTTGCAAACTTTTTTGCGGCTCATATGAGCGCCTTCAAAGACAAATGCTTCCCTCTCAGCTATTTTCAATTCAATTCACAGTAGAGGATTCAACACCTACGTCCCACTGCCTCCCCACCAACGAAATCTTGGTAATTAGTTAGCGTGACATTTTTTATTGCTGGCGCATTTGAGCGCATTCAAAATTATAACGAATGGCTATGATGTATTTGAAAAAATCTCATGATTTTAGAAAAATCGTGTAAGCATTCCCCCTCAAATATTTGTGTCGCTGATAAGTCGGTCGTCAATATAGCTTGAAACTATTGATTGATGGCGCATACCGGCGCATTTGGAGTTCTTCGAGGTCATGCAACATCAAATTTGATTTGTTAAATGGGGGGTTGGCGTGTCTTCAGCCCTCCCCCCCACCTCTTGATGAACCTCAAGATGTCGACCACTATTTGCATTGTAATTTCCTTGGATTCCATGAGATGAGCCCCACGGGTTTGTTGCCTGAGTCTGCGCTAACATGCAGGGATGTCTCGTCATCCCTACCGCATTTCCTGCACCCTCTAGTAGGATTTAGCCCTATTTTGTGCTTGTGATAATTTGAGTGGTTGTGCCCAGTGAACATATGAACCACTAAGCTTACAGCTTTCTTGAATAAACTCAGGATTTCCCTGGCTCTGACCATCCTATAAGTATAGCTCAGGATGGCTCTGGCCTATCGGCAACCCTTGGTCTGTTCCCAGTGTTCTCGGTGCTTCGTCCGAATCCAGTTTTTAATGGCCATTCCAAAGCAGCAAGACATTAGTCCCAGAGCTGGTTCAGGGCCTATATATTTACTTACTGCACCTCTCTTCACCAGCAGGTTCGTTTTTATCTCACCCCTGATCCTTTTATGACCAGGAATCCATATGACGGTCACGTTATACTTTTCTGCCAGTTGATTTGCCTTTTTGCATGCCCAGACAAGCCCTAATATTATGCCTGGTTTTCCAACTGCAGGTAATGTCGCTTGACTGTCTGAGCAGATTGTAATCTGCCTGCCAGATGCGCCATCTTCTATGAGTATCTCATCGCAGCGGAGGACAGCCAACACCTCCACCTGAAAGACGGCGGCATGTCGTCTGAGTGAGATTTCCAATCCCCTCCTTCCTGCACTGTCACAAATTTCTGCTCCTGACAACCCTTCTCCTTTGGAGCCATATGTGTACCAGATTTGCCCCTAGGGGAGCGAGTTACCATTTGCTTTCCGCATATCTCTGTTTGGGATGACGACGCAGAAAGCCCTGGTAAAGTTGAAGCGTAAAGTTGTTCTGCCCTACCTCATTTCCAGACATGGCAGTGTACTGGTGTCACTTGGAAGCCTAGTATGTCTAGTCTCCCAAGTCCATCTGTTTGCTCCTGTCAGTCGGCCCATTACACGAGCCGCTCCGCCGATTATTGCAACTTGTAGGGGCTCTTCACAGAGCATGTAGCCTATCGCCACCGTGGGGGTAGTTTTCATTGCTCCCGTCACCCCCCAGAACGCTAGCGTTTGTAATCATCGCAGTCTATCCTGCATTGTTTTGTGTTACCTTTGGCCACTGAACCACGGCCGCGTACACGAGCCTTGGATTCAGGACAGCGGAGCAGAGCCAGGCGATAATTTTAGGCCCTGGACCCTATGTCAGACCAAAAGCTCTCCTACACATTCAAAGTTCGGTGACAAATCTTCTGCATTGCCTTTCTAGATGCATCGCCTAGTACAGTTTGCTATCCAAGATTACAGGTTCTAATTATTTATTCGACTCTGAAAGCATCAGCCTCACACCACGGAATGCAGCAGCGTCGACCTTTGGTACTTCGTACATTCTCGTGAAAATTTCCAAGTTTGTCTTTTACGGATTCGACGCGAGCCCCAAGCTGTCAAACCAGAGCTCTACGATGCATACCGCTCACCCGAGACTTAGTGAGAGTCATCAATGTGTCCAGAAGAGCCCCCCTGGTTAGGATGACAAAGTCATCCGCATACCCCTAAGTATGATAACCTTCCTCCCTTAGCCTTCGAGGGAGGCTATCGACTACAATGCACCACAGAAGCTCCGTTCAAGCTGCTACCACAGTTTTGCTACAACAGCATGGGGTGCAGTTTCCACGGAGCAGCCTGCCTGAAGGCGTGCTGCCCTCTATGGAGTGGAGAAGTTAAGAGCACCTCATCCCTGATATATATTTCGATCAGGTTTTTTAACGTGGTCAAAACGTAAGACGTTAGACTAGTCGGCCTAATATCCTAGCAGCAGTGTAGCCCTCCTCCCCAGGTTTGGGAATAAAGACCACTCTGCCGTCTTTTCATGCTGATGGCACGTGCTTAACAGCGATACTTACCCTAAACAGTTTTTTTCAGTGGGGACGACGACACTGTCCAAGCCCATCTGCAAGAGCAACAGGTAAACGCCGTCCGCCTCTGGTGATTGAAAGGAGCAGAAAGGCCCGATGACTCGTTCCACCTTTTTAATATCCACGACCCTTTCAGCGAAACGTCAGTTGGCTTCCTTCCTCTGCTGGCCCCAACATTTCTCCTCCTGGTCAGTTTGTATTCGCTGAAAACCTGGGAAGTAAACATTCATCAGGTTGTTCTGGGTTTTTTCTTTTTCTTCGGCAAACTCGCCATCTTCCAGCCTTATCAGCCCGAGGCAAGCCTTCGGATCTTTTGCCAGGATCGTACAAGCCTCGCTTCCTCTGGAATGTCTCTAGCTTCCTCGCAGAAGCCCTTCCAGTCTCCCTGTCTATACATTCTGATGTTCCTCTTGTATATATTCTGAGTCATCTTGTAGTTGTCCCAGTCTGAAGATAGTTTAGTTCTATTTGCCCTTTTGTACATCGCTCTAGTCTCTTCACGGAGCTTCTCAAGGTGGATATTTCACCGTTCCTCCCCTTTCCTAGACCTGATTGTACTTGTAGGGCAATTGTTCTCATATGGTGTGATCAGAGCCCTATCAGAAAATCCACAGCGTGCTTTAATTTATCTATGGTACTATATTTCGTGGGAAATTCCACAAGCCTACCTTCGAGTTCCTCCTTGTATAAGTCCCAAACGATATTCCTGGGATATCTGATCTTCGAAATGCCGGTTTTCTGAGGGCCAACTAGAGCGAGATATATTTGTAGGCCGAGAGAGACTCCTTGTCGGAGACTCGCCAGCCCACAAACTTGCTCCTCAGTAATTGCAAGCATTGAGTCAAATCGAGAACCTCACTCCTGTTCTCTTCTGGAATATAGGAGTATTACCTCGGTTCAGAATCTCCAGCTCAATGCCTGCCAAGTATTCTAATAAATCTCTTCCTCCATCGTTGATGCCCATGCTCCACCACATTATATGGTGAGAGTTCGCATCACAACTCCACAGCAGGAAGATCGCATTCATACCCTTAACCACTATGCACGCCCTTGGTGCTTTTTCGCGTGGCCCCTTGTATATAGAGTCACACTCTCCTAAGCCACTAGTCATCTCCCGCTACGACCAGAATTCCTGGATTAGGGCTGCAAATTTATACGCCACTGCCATGCACCTGGTTAAAACCACCGATGCGCCTCTGCTATAGTGCAAATTCATCTGCACCATTGAGATTCCAGCTTCAGACATTGATCGACAGAATCGGTGCATCTCTGGATGCTTCTGGACAACATTACGGTTTTTCCTCTTTTCAGAGAGCTCAGTTATTTTTTCTCCTACCGGGGCAACTTGATTGTTGTCCTTGATGGTAATCGCCTCCACCGCCTCTGGAGAGATAGACCCTGTGGAGCCGTCGACCTTAGGCGATGGATTAACTAAAGTCTCCGAAACAGAGCCTTCATTGTTTGTATGTATGTAACCCCGATTCCAGGAGGATGTTCCACGTACTAAGGGATTCGACCCGGCGTCCCAAAATCTCCGCTTAGACACCTCCTCTGAGACCCCGCCATGTCCGCCTCGATTGAGGGGGTCAAGCCGGGGAGTCAGAAGATTTGGTGACGCTAGTGCCATTCAGACCTCAACACGGCGATCACATCTTGACTTGGAAGCATGAGAACTCGCACCCTGCATATTCCAGGTGGCTTTTCTATTATAGCCTGGAAGGATCACTCCTTAGTTGAAGTCCCGCAGAAGAGAGTCCTTCATTTCCCAGGAGCAGCCACACCTCGAGATATGGTCCCTCCAGTTCTCCTTCTCCAGGTCTCTCGTCCGACTAGACGTTTGAGTCCGCCCACCAATTGCAAAGTCCTCATGATTCCTACGGAAGGACTCTCAGGGTCTCTTAGCGCAACATTTTTTTATTGACGGCGCATATGATCGCATTTGCGGCGCAATTCAGTGAGCTAAAAGAAGTCTAAAATTATAAGTGCAGGGGGAGGGTTGGTTCAACTGACCTGTTGTATAAGATATTTAAAAATGCATTATTATTTACATTCTAATAAAAATGAATAACCATTTCAGCAAATTATCGTCAAGTACCTGCCAAAGATTGCCCCTATCCTGGAAAATAACTATAATATCCTAAATCGGAGGTACTGAGTACAAATTTCGGAGCAGCTAGTTAAGAATAAATAAAAAAAGAGATTATTAATTTCGTCTAAATGCATCTCGATAAGGTACTTATTTCAAAACACAATTTAGTGAAGTTTCAACATTTTAGACGAATCCGTTCAGAAATTATAAATAAAAAAGTACCCGAAATATCTGGTAAATCAACTGTCCCAAAGTATAAATTTAAAATAAAAAATTGTTAAATACAGTGGCGTAACTACTATACAGCGAAACCCATCATTGCGAGGTGGTCCTACTCATGCAAAAGGAGTCTTCCTGCTAGGTTAAACAGCAAAAATCTGTTTGAGGTTTTATTTTTGAATTTACTGAAAAAGCTTGTTCACTTCTCAACGACTTACAAGCAGGCCTTTTTCTTAAAATTAAAAAATAATTTGGATCATATGAACTGTCTTTTTTTTGAATAGGCCTCCTAAAAAATTTTGCAGGGGGGCCTACACATTCTTGGTTATGCCACCGGTTAAATAATATTGATAACGTTTTTGAAATACTTGAGATTCCCAGGTATCACTTTTATTGAGTTCAACAAGATAATTATCGGAAGAAAGGTTTAATAATATTTAGAGTTGCGTACTTCAAATATCACTTCAGGGCCTGTCCTACAAGTTTTTTGTCTCATCATACGGCATTGTTATTTTAGGATAAAACTCGGAAATAATTATTCAAACTATTCATAATGCAGACTAAAATTGTTAATTGCATACTCGCGAAGATTCTAGTATAATTAAAAATCGATTTATCAACGTTAATTGCAAATAATAGTTCATAATGGTCACTGATTTTGCATAATATTTTTTATAAAATATTCGATGAATCTCGATATTGATATATCATACTATAAAATGAGAGGATATTTGGAAATACTGAAGACAAAATCAAATGAATAGTGATAATAGTCATTTTTCCTATATTTCAAAATATTTTTACCTACACTGTCTAAAATAGGCAACTTTTTGGCAATTATCTATATGTAAACTTTGATGCTACATGGCGCATATCAGGTGATCAGGAATAATAAAAATACATACTTTAATCTACTACAATATATGTACTTCCTCGGATTGTAAGCAATATCACTTTACAGCGATTTCACACTTTTCAACGAGATAAACATGTGTAAAATATAATCCACGTAATAAAAAAATTCAGTGTGGTAACTTTAAATGTTTCATTATTTTCCTTGCAAACATTTCATATGATAATTATTGACAGCTCATTTATGCATTTAGTAAACAGTATGATTCAATATATTCATCAATGACAAAAATTCTTCTGTTGAGGCAAAGATGTATAAAATCTACTTGATTATTGATTTAATAATTTTCTCGACATTAATTTTCAGATTACATACATATAAGAAGTTTACTAACTCTTATGCTTTTCACGCGGTTTAAATTTTTACAGAATACGAGGAAAATTTTTATATTCAATATTTGTGATTAATAAAAATTATTCCTTTATTGATCATAAGAATTCTAAACAATTTTCGCAATTTCGTAACATATTTAAAACTTATTGAAAACAATTTTTTTGTTTCGGAATATTTCATTATCTCAAACTTGATAACGAAACTTTTATATTTTCTTCGATCAGTAAAAAAATATATGCATTGTACTTTCTCGAATTCTGTACCTCGACTTTAACTCACAGTATGACCCAGGCCGTCAGAAACTCGACGCCGACATGCGTGGACATTTTTAGTCATATCTCAGGAACCCATGGAGAATTTTCAAATTTTTCGTCTTAAATTAAAGATAATACATTAATGATACCGTGGTATGAATTTGAGATTTTTGCTACTACGATCCAAGGTCATGCCATGAGTTAACGTCGGGGTATAAAATTCGAGAAGTTATTGAATTTTTTTGTGAAACTTCTCAAGTGATATATCCTCTTGAAAAAGTCAAAAATACCTTTACGTAGCTTATCAACGCGGAATTTCATAAGGCTCGCAAATACTTTTTTTCTCTCTCCCTTTTCATGACCGAGTTAGCGTGGTTCAAAGTCAGCAGTGATTTTTAATAATACTTGTGCTAGTTTTACCGACAATTTTTGAGAGTAGTGTGAATTAAGTTCAATTGTATAACGATATCAAAATCCAAAATTGAGCTAGGTGAATCGCTTCGTCTTCATTTCTTTAAATAATGGAATTTTATTCATTATTAACTTAGAAAGTAATTGAGTTCAGGGCGTTAGTATCATAGCTGATATAGAAAAAGGGTACTCAAGCCGTGTTCTGAAATAAATTTGAAAACAGAAATAAATATAGATCACACTATTTAAATAAAGGCCGTATCTGCGTTCATTGAAATTCGGTGCACGCAACATGGGGAAATTGGAAAGGTGGGCTAGATTCACCGAAATTCGGGGATGGTATAGCACAAATATTTGCATTGAACCTAGACCCTTCGTTGAACAAAATACGAACTTAAATGGGCCAGCGGTACCCTGATATATTTTTCTTAATCTGATAAAATTTTAGTCAGATATATTTCTTCGATTGAAAAGAAGAAGACGAGAAAGAAATATATGGTAAGATCGATAATTTGTGACTTCATACAATATCATTTGCCCATAAGTGTGAGCGAAAGCATTGAGTGATACTTTAATCATAGAAAGTAAGATATAACGTCTGGTTTTCCCTTTCCATTTATTTGTCTTAGTATTCACTTTTAATAATTTCTTATCGATTAATCAATCTGCAGCATATGTTATGAAAAGTGTTCTTTGTGAATCGAGAATTTATATGCTTCACTCCTTAAATAAAATCTCTTCATATCTGGATGTATTTTTTTTATAGAGAACTACTTACTCAGTAAGAAAGCGACAGCCACCTTTCCCGTCATCTTTGAATTTTTTTTAAGACAATCTATTTTTGATCAAAAATTATGCTGCAAAAAATTTCGCTAAATAACGTCTTTTGACAAGAAACTTAATATTTGGAGAAGAAAAATCCACTGTCGATGTCAGCTTATATACCCTGCGTAGACGTGATGGGCATATTTTTAAGGTTTGATGCAAATGCAGAACATTTTACGATCTCGCTATGTGTAATTATTTCTCATCCGAAAAAAACAAAATAGTTTGTGAACAAAACATGAAATAACGACAAAAAGATTCAACTTTATTGCTTCAAACGTAATTTATTTTGAATTCTTGCTATGTGTAATAATTTCTAATCTGAAAAAAAACAAAATAGTTCGTGAACAAAATATGAAATAACAATAAAAAGATTCAACTTTATTGCCTTGAAAGCCAGTTATTTTGAAATCTCGCGAAGCGTAATAATTTATTATCCGAGAAAAACAAAATAGTTTATGAGCAAAACATAAAATAATAATAAAAAATTGCAATAAATTGCCCTAAACGTGAGTAATTTCGAAGTGTCGCAAATAGTAATAAATTTTTAACTGAAAACACAGAACAGCTTAAGAGAGAAACATGAAATGAAAAACTCACACTCTTTTGCCTTGAACGCAAGTTATTTCAAGATCTTGCTATGCGTTATAATTTATATATTAGCTGAAAAACGAAATAGTTTATGAGCAAAACATGAAATAATAATGAAAAAATTGAACTGTATTGCCTTAAACGCAAGTATTTTTAAAATCTCGCAGTATGCAATATTGAAAATGTTATTTAAAAAACAGAACAGTTTAGGAGAAAAACATAAAATGACAATAAAAATCTTGATCTTTCTTACCTTCAACGCGAGCAGTTTTAAAATATGGCAATGAGTCATCAGTTTTTACCTGAAAACTCAAAACTGTTCGATAGCAAAAAATGATTTAACAATAAAAAGATCGAACTTTATTACCTTAGACGAAAGCAATTTCCGAAAATCGCAATCTGTCACAATTCTTTACCTAAAAACACAGAGCAGTTTAGGAGCATAACATGAAATTACAATGAAAAGCTTGAACTTTATTGCCTCAAACGCAAGTAATTTTGAGATCTTGCAATGTGTTATACTTTAGATATTATATAAAAATACAGTTTAGGAGCAAAACATAAAATAAGAATAAAAAGCTTTAATTTTTTTATGAATTAGTAGGTACAATGTACAATGCATATAGTTTTTTACTGTTCCAAGAAAATATAAAAGTTTCGTTATCAAGCTTGAGATAATGAAGTATTCTGAAACCAAAAAATTCTTTTTAATGATTTTAAATATGTTAAGAGATTGCGAAAATTGTTTAGGATTCTTATGATCAATAAAAGGATAATTTTTTTTAATCACAGGTATTGAAAATAAAAATTTTCCATGTATTCTGTAAAAAATTTAGACTGGGTGAAACAGCATAAGAGTTAGTAAGCTTCTTATATGTATGTAATCAGAAAATTAATGACAAGAAAATTATGAAATCAATAATGAGGTAGATTTTATACATTTTTCCCTCACACAGAAGAATTTTTGTAATTGATGAATATATTAAGTCATACTGTTCACTAAAAACATAAATGAGTTGTTACTAATTATTGTATAAAATGTTTGCAACGAAAATAATGAAACATTTAAAGTTATCACACTGAAGTCTTTAATTACGTGGATTATATTCATCATACATGTTTTTCTCGTTGAAAAGTGTGAAATCGCCGTAAAGTGATATTGCTTACAATCCGAGGAAGTACATATATTGTTCTAGATTAAAGTATGTATTTTTATTATTCCTGAACTCCTGATAAGCTTCATGTAGCATCAATGTTTACATATAGATAATTGCCAAAAAGTAGCCTATTTTAGACAGTGCAGGTAAAAATATTTTGAAATATATATAAATAAATATATATAAAAAAAAGTACTCAAAATTTCTGGTAACGCGCCTGTCTCAAATTACAGATTTGAAATTGAAAATTGCTGAATAATATTAATAACATTTTTTAAATATTTGAGATTCACACATATCATTTACATTGAGTTAACAAGATAATAATCTAAGAGGAGTCAAAAACAAATAAATAGTGATAATAGTAATTTTTCTCACGTTTTTAAATATTCTTACCCTCCCTGCATATATTTTTGAAAGATTTTTGAACTTCTTGTTTTTTATGAAGGCCGAATGTCGCTTAACGCCCTCTCAGATAGGAGCTATTTGAATTTAAAATGCATACCGATCACAAATTCATTCCTTAGTCTCTTAGTTTTAGTCTCATACTCTCCAGGTATAGGCTTAATTTAAAAAAAAAAACATTTTGGCCGGTTTGAAAACTTTTTTTTTCTTGGAAATCTCATTGTCTAAAATGGTCACCTTCTTGGCAATCACCCATATGTAAACTTTGATGCTTCATAACGCATATGTCAGGTGGTCGAGAATAATGACAACACATACTTTTATCTATTAGAATATCTGTACTTCACCGAATTGTAAAAAAATCACATTACGTCAGTTTCACACTTTTCAACGAGAATTACATATGTGAAAAATGTAGTCCAAGTAATTAAAGAATCAAATATAATAATTGCAAATGTATTATTATTATCCTTGCGCTCATTTTACATTATAATAAGTGCCAACTCATCTATGTTTTTTAGTGGACAGTATAATCCAGTATATCCACCAGTGATTAAAATTCTTCTCTGTGAGGCAAAGATGTCAGCTTATTAAAGTTGTAATAAACATCTCACGCGCGAGTATATAAATAATCGATCGCTTCACTGGAAGAAAGTTAATTCTGTGAAAGGATTTAAAAAATACTAATTGTCAATTATTTTTATTCGGAAAAGAAATGAGTTAGAAATTTTAAAAAATAAATTAAGTTTCTACACATTTGGAAAGCCATACCAGGGCACATGGCTTGATATAGGAAAAATATTGTAATGATAAAGAAGTAGATGAAAAAGGAGATGAAAGTTATAATCAGTTTGAGAAAATTGTATAAAATCTACTTGATTATTGATTTAACAATTTTGTTAAATTTATTTTATAATTACTTACATGAGCATATGTCTAGAAACTTTGACTTCCATGTCCCCCAAAGATATCTAAGGAATTTTAGTAATTTAATAGGAAAATTTTATTTCAAAGTATCTATTATGGCATAAAGTATACTGCGAAAATGGTTTTGCATAGATTAATCTTTTAGATCCAAAGTAATTGAAATTTGAAAATTCGATTATTGTTGAATTCACCTTGTCTCGATTCACACTTTCTAATGCTTTTATGGCTAAAAACTGTGGAAACGCTAACAGAAAAGAAAAACCAAAAATTACCACTAAGCGTAACGAAACATTAATACAAAATTTATAATCATTAATCAGCCAATACTTGATTTCCTATCAGAATTTTATTTTCATTATCGAATTGCTAATATGGATAATATAGTAAATACTAATTAAGCTAATATAGTAACATTTCCAGTGTTGTGCCTACAAAAATTTTATCATTTTTTTTTCTTATTGGAGAGTGAAAGGTTCCAGATATATGCCCTGCATCACACATGTAAAATGTTTACTCATAACATATTCTTAATTTAAGAAAATTCTAAATTGTCACTATTTTTGTAAATTTCTTACGAAATTGGTCAAATTCATGGTGCCTACAATTATCTGTTCAGAATTTTGTTATAAGATTTTACTTATTATTATAACATGAATACTGCACAATATAAACAAAAAGTCTTCTGTGTTACATCTCGACTGTTTTGTATGGACCAGAATAAATTTCTACGTGGAATAAGATCGTCATTTCTTCAGCCTTTTTATTGTTATTTCATGTATTGCCGTTTGGCTTTTTCGTTTTCTCTTTCAGATAATAAATTATTACACATTGCAACATCCTAAAACTACTTGCGCTTAAGGCAATAAAGTTCAAGCATTTTGTTTTTATTTCATGTCTTGCTTCTGAACTATTTTGTTTTTCTCAGACAAGAAATTATTACACATTGCGAGATCTCAAAATCATTATCCTTTATGGTAATAAGATTCGAGCATTTTATTTTTATTTCAAGTTTTTCGCCTTAAGTGTTTTTTTTCAAATAAGGTGGGAAACGGGAAAAGTGGCGGTCACTTTCTTAATAATTAAGTAGTTTTCTATTAAAAAAAAGATCTAGATATGAAGCTATTCTTTTCAGAAATTGAAGCATACAAATTCTGGATTTACAAAGAACAGTTTTTATAATATATATAAGACAAATAAATCAAAACGACAAACCAGATGTTATATGTTACTTTCTATAAATAAAATATTACTTAATAGTCTTGCTCACATTTAAGGGCAGATGATATTCAACGGCCTCACGAATTACTAACCGTCCCATATTTTTTTTTGGCTTTCTTAACTTTAATCAAAATAATATATCTGACTAAAAATTTTAGCTGACTACAGAAAACCTATCAGAGGGTGACTGGCCCATTTGAGTTCGTATTTTGTATAAAGAAAGGGTCTAGGTTCACTGAAAATATTTGTGCTATCCGCTTCCCGCATTTCGGCGAATCTAGCTCACCTTCTCAATTTCTTTATATGCATTCTGTTTTTATTTTTATTTTCGAACGTAATTCAGATCACGACTTGAGTACCGTTATTTTATTCTATTTCTTTTTCTATATTATTCTCATTATTCTATATTATATTATATATTATTCTATTCTATATTAAAATTTTCTATGTTCTATATTAGTTTATATTAACCATGATACCGAAGCCCTGATCCTTATTACTTTCTAAGTTAAAATATAGTAAGATTTTCATTATTTGAATAAGGGATGACAAAACTATTCATCTAGCTTCATTTCGAATATCTTATATCGCATTATAGTGAATCTTGACTTACTTATATGAAATTGAATTGAAAATTTTTTGTACCTTCCATTTCAAAACATCATATCTTTGGTTCTGATTAACCGATCTAGCTTTTCGAGGTCTCAATTTTTTTTAATAAGGCGTTCTTCATATAAAAAAATCTTCAGAAAACTTGACTCTTTTTTGGAAACTTAAAAAACAAAAGAAAAACACTTCTTTGAAAATACTTCATTCTTTGATGAATGAAGGTCTACATGTGCTTTACAGGTTCTATAAATTTTATCGTGGACTAGCCAGTAGTTTAAGAGAAAAAAATTCAAACACAACGTCCTGCACGACGAAGCTTCGCGCTATAGCGTGGAGGCTGCCTACCGCGGCGCGGCGGTACCGGCTCTGTTCGCGTTTCGCATTGTTGTCACACTGTCGCAATTCGCACTTGTTTTCCGCTTGTGTTTACGCTTGCAAAAAACACGCGTGAACCTGAATGGTGAAGCGGCTTGCATCGCATTAGCGTTTTGTCTGTAGACTTGACCACTTCGTGAAGTACAAGCGGGGAAGCGAATTCATTTTACTTGATATTCTCGATATTAGCTGGAACTAATCATCATGTAATTCTGCTCATGACAATTAAATTCATTTTACGATTGTTCTTGATTAGTATTCAATTGTTGTTTGTTCATAAACATAGAATACCGTCAACTTTATTCATACCAGCGTTCTAAGACTTTGTTCTTTAATTATCCATAAATATTTATTCCTTTTTTCTGCATCTTCTACTGAAATTGCATCTAAGTTCGTTTAGGAATGCCTCTATATGGACAATATTACAATCTTTTTGGCAAATCTGATCATAATTTCATGCGAAAAATCTGAGAAATGTTCCACAAAGTATTTGTGACAAATTTCTACTCCTTAAAAGAAAGGATTTCATTTGCGGCGAATGCCGTGAAAAGTTAACTCAAGCGCAAACTCCTTGTGCTTCTATTGTAACCACTGATGATGATTTGAACTTAAATGAAGATGGAATCGACATGGATGTTGATACTGATTCTTCTTCTCTAATTGATATTGAAATTTCAAACGTTGGCAAAAGACAGGCCATTTATTGTATACTTCTAGCGAGTTCTAAGGAATTCCTTTAGCCATGGCCCAATGAGCTATCTATAAGTTCCTGTGTATCAAGTTGATTGAATTTATTTTTAATTTAATTTTTATTTTAATTTAATTTTTATTTTAATTTAATTTTTAATTTGATTTAATTTTTCAATTTAATTATTTATTTATTTTACTGCTAAGCGCAACAAGACATTAACACAAAATTGATCGTAATTAATTACGTAACAACTAATTTCCTTTCAGAACCTTATTTTCATTTTCAAATTTTCGTCCGCTGACACTCAAATGTTTCTAAATAAAAATGAGAACCGATAGATCATATTCCTTCACAAAAGCAAATATTTCTCAACCATTATTATCTTTTTGAAATAAATTTCAAGCATTTTATTGTTATTTCACGTTTTGCTGCTAAACTGCCTTGTTTTTTCTAGATAAGAAAATATTACACGTTACAAGATCTTATTTGTGCTTGCATCGAACCTCGAACATACTCGTATGCTCATCACTCGTTATTTTGCAAGTTATTTTTGAAAAAAAAACCTTGATTATAAAAAGATTTTCCTGAAATTTAGATATCAACATGACGGCCAAGGAGGCAGTCGCTTTTCTGCTACCGTGGCAAAAATTGCCAGGATGTAAATAAACTCAATGAAACTGAAGTCAAAGCTTATATACCATTATTGTTTATTAACCAGAGTGTACTCAATCCCTGACCTCAGTTACTTTCTTAATTTACTAAAGTTGTAAAGTTGTATTTGTTGTATCAACTTTGGTGCACTTTTCTTGAACATTTCCTTCACCATTAATCAAATATATGTCTTGCTTCCTCGAGGAGGATGTATTTATTTAATGATAAAATATTGTCATTTAAATTAATGATTTCTTTTAAATTTTGAACCGCTTTCGATCAAAAGGGGATACGCGTGAATTCAGCCTGAAATGTATTGTCCTGGAAGTCAATTTTAAAAATCGTTTTGATTTTAAATTCGAGGACTTATGCTTGTAGAGAATTTCAAGGCGTATAATTATTATTATTAGTATTTAAGTCTTCTTGAAATACCCAAAGAGGAGAAACATAAATATTTAAATAAAAAAAAATTAATTAATTTTGTTGAGACTTTGAAAAAATTATGAATTTCAACTTTCAAGCGCTTCGTTTGCCGAGCGAATTTTAAGCAACGGCAAACTTCCAGCGAGAGTGTTCTTGATTGAGCTTCAAAGAAGTTTTCTGCAAAGTTTTAGCTCAATCGGATTCATGTTTAAAAAATTATGACTGTTTTAAATTTCAAGCGGCAATCTTAACGCTGCCCGATGCACGTGCCTTATCGGCTACGAACGTGTTGCAGCGGACGATATGAAGGTCAAGTCGGATACCAAGACAAATAATAGCAACATTTTGTAATTCTCTAATAAATTAGACTATAAATAATGTAAAGTACCAGTGAATGGATTATTTTTTAGAATAGCTGCAAAAGTATTAATATTGAAATAGGTTTACTTTAGTTAATACCTCTTTAATTTACGGAAAAATCTCAAAATGAATTGAGGTAGAAAAAAAGGCATGAAGAGCTACAGGTTTTAGAATGGGAAAAAAAAGTTTCAGAAATCAGGTGCCACTGGAAAACGCTAAAGGAAATTTGAAGTAAACTTTTATTATAATCGGGCAGCGTTAAGATTGCCGCTTGCAGTTTAAAACATTCGTAATTTTATAAACATCAATCCGATTGAGCTAAAACTTCCTAGAAAATTTTGTTGAACCTAAATCAACAATTTTCTCACTTTGGTGATAATAAAATTGAAACATTCTGAAAATTAACCAAGTTAGCACGTGTTGTAGTGAGAAAAGATTGGAATCCTTTGTATTCGAAAAATATATTTTTTACCAATTAATTCAAAAACTACGGAACCTATAAATTTTCGCAAGAGCAAAACAAAATGTGCCTTGAGATTATCTACGAGTATCAGCCCTTAAAACGAAAATTCAAGCGATTTTCAAAATTGACCTTCAGGACAATATTTACGAGTATCAGGCGGAATCCACGCGTATGCCCGTTTGTTCGGGAGCGGTTCAGTTGTAAATATTTTAAGTCGTTGCATGATGAAACCAGATTTACTCATACAAAACTTCAATTTGCAATAAGCAAACGAATAAATAAATATGTTCATTTTTTCATTTTCAAAGCCATCGCAATGTTATTCTCGGCCGCATTGGTAGCTCCTGCAGACGGTGATAAGGTGAATTTTACGTTACTCAAAACACTCATTTCAAATTCCTATATTATATATAATACAAGATGTCTCTATTCTTCTCATTTAGGATATTAACAATTAAAGGGGGGCGTCTCAAAAAGGCATATACGCCATTTTGACAATTTTTCAGGTGAGACAAAAACGTCCCCAAAAATCGAATTTTCAATTTAGAAATAAAGAAACATGCTTCCGAGATCGATCAGAGCTGGACCCATGGAAAAAAAAAGTTTTTCTTTCATGGGTTTTCATGGTTTTTGGTTTTCATGGTTCATGGTTTTCAAAAAAAAAAAAAAAAAAAAAAAAGTTTTGGTAAGTATTGGATCTAGTACTTTTCTCGACAATAGGTATTGAAAACCAATTTTTAATTGCGAAAAAGGTACTAAATCCAATACTTACCAATACTTTTTTTTCATAAGTGTGGATCGAATTGTAAACAGTTTGATGAGAAAATATTTTTAGGTTCCGAGAAAATTGAGGGAAAAGCTTTTCTGCAGGAAGAATATTTTAAAGTTTTCAATATTTATGTATGGTTCATTATATGCCGCCTCAAAAGCTCTCCATCCAAGTTTTATGAAAATCCCGCCGAAATTGATAGATATCAATAACCATATTGGATGCGAAATTTTTATTTTTTTGTTTTTGAATCAAATTCGTTATCAGTTATTTCAAGAACTCATCAATATTAATTTTCATAAAAACCTGGCCAAAATTGGTAGATTTTGGACCCCATTCTGAGTCTACTATTTTGAATTTCAAATCATTGACTTCAGGTTCGTGATTAGAAACCTGGAAGACCATCAGATACTATGCTCTGTACAAATACGGCCAAAATTTTTAAATCATGGCGGCCATATTAATTTTGAAATTCCTCATTCTGGTTTCTTGACACAAGATTCGTTATCAGTGACCTCAGAAATCCTTAAACACCAAGTTTCATACAAATCAAAACATTGATAGAATTTGAACGCCATATTGGATCCGACATTTTAAATTCTCAATTTTCTACATCTGATTCGTACTCAGTACACCTTCGAAATCCTTAAGTACAAAGTTTTAAAATCTGAGGAAATCTTGAATTTTGGCCCACTGTGCACACTTCAATTTAACCGCTCCCGATCAAAAGGGGATACGCGTTGATTCAACCTCAGGAGTATTGTCCTGAAAGTGAATTTTAAAAATCATTGGGATTTCGGTTTTAAGGACTGAAACTTGTAGAAAATTTCAAGTCGCATCTTCTTCTTCTCTGGCAAAAATTTGCGTTTCTTAGTTTTTGAAGTAATTGGTAGAAAGTAGATTTTTCGAATACGAAGATTTCAATCTTTTTTCACTCCAGCTCTCGCTAGCCTAGCCAATTTCTAGAAACATAAATTATCAAAATAACACTTTATTAGGAACTACTTTCAATTATTTTCGTCATTCTCTTCAGTTTCTTTAGCATCTGGACACTGTGTTGTTACTTTTGACAAATACTTTTCGAGGAATGCTTTTCCTTTAGCGCTTGAATAATTAGGAGTATAGAAATTTTTACGACCGTGAAGTTTCCTATATCTATGGATTTCCTAACTTTTGACAAGCATTTTAAATAAACTAAGCGCCCGATAAAAAAACGGAAAACACCCTTGGATTTGTCTCAAAAATATCTAGATGCGACTTTTTTCTTTTTTTAAAACAATTTTCTGAACAATTGCATCATTTTTCAATAATTTCAAACTTCGCAAATCATTATAAGTTGGAGTCGAACCGAAGGGCCTATGACAAAGCCACCGAACGCGTCCTCAGGTTGCGGATAGAGGGTCCCTGAACCGAGGGTTTCTGCCGAATACGGTTACAAAAGTTAATAAGCAGTCGCGGACAATTGTCAGGGATGGTCCCGCTATA
>JAUMHM010105479.1:0-22454 GCA_032362435.1 Melikaiella ostensackeni
ACTCACGATGGTTTCGCCGGCCCTTCATCGTGATTTCACCGTACCCTGTGGCCGCCCATCTCACGGTTGTGAGGCGTTGCCATGGGTGTGATTTACGGCGGTTCTACTGGGAGCTGGTGTCATTTTCATGGATGGCAGTCGCTTTTTAAAAATTTCTTAACGTTTCTTCATTAAAGACTGTTCAAAAATGCCCATTTTAAAAATATTTCTTTCGGCCGTGTAGTTTTTAAACGTCCGCGCCACTAATTTTTTGGTTATCTTAACATATTAGAACACTTGTGATGCTCATAGAAACATTCAGTGTGGAACGCAAAACATTTAAAATGCCTCATGCGTATGAGCAGATTTTGAAAGTGAATAATAATATAAAATTGAAAATTAAAAAACAAAATTTGTGTTCAAGTTGGAACTTTCTTAAAATGTGTAAAAAGACAAGTATTTCGGATTGTATTAACTGCACATTTCTTGAAAAAGTTCAAGCATGTACTCAAAACTTGCATGTACTCAAGTTCAGGCGAAGAACTATTCCATTCTTTTGTTACCATATAAACAGTTTCTTTTCTCGTGGCGTGCAAGATCTAATAATTACTCAAAGAAGACAAAATTCACAATTGTTAAACCAGGAAAAAAATGTGGCCACCTATAATGATCACAGTTTGGCTACAGACAATTTTCACGAATTCACGCGAAAAATGGGTGTTTTTAGGAACACTGATGTTTTGTAACGTATATGATAATAAATTTCGAATTCAGGCTTACTAGTGCCTGTGTGCATTATCCACTTAAGTACTGAAATAAGAATACAGGTATTTCAAATTATTTTATTGAATTTCAGTTTTATGAACTTTGCAATCAATATATTGTAACATTCAAAAGCTATTACATTAAGGGGTTATACCTACTTGTGCTTGGAAAAATAAGGGTATTCTTATAATCGCTTTTAGTCAGGGTGATAAAATCTTATCATAATACACTACAGCGTATCGATTAGTTTATGTTTCGAGGTAATCGTATGAACTTTTTCAAGAGAAAATCTCGACAACTGGGGGAAATATGGCCGTTGCTAAAAAACACCTTTTTTTATCGGTGAGCACGATAAGTCTGAAACTGCTTATCTAATATCAAAAAACTGAAGAAATTCTGTCAGTACTTGAGATATAGAGTTCGTGAACCAAGGGATTTTAATTTGGATCAAAATATATATTTTTTAGGGGAAAAAACGAATTGCCGGAATCTCGAAAATTTAACATTTTGGAAAAATCATCACCCTTTTTGAAAAAATCGTAATTTCGCTACATCCTTCGTTCAAAAACTCCGTATAGAAGTATACTATTGGAATCTTTTTGGTTTTTTGAATTCAGATGAGCCGTTTTAGATTTATCATGCTCACCGCAAGTGATGCTAAAAAAAAGGTGTTTTCGGGCAATGGCCGTATTTCTCCCAGTTGTCAAGATTTTCTCTTGAAAAAATTGATACGATTACCTCGATACATAAATTAATCGACACTTCGTAGTATATTCTAATAAAATTTTATCACTATGACTAAAAACGATTATGAAAAAACCCTTATTTTTCTATGCACAAGTAGATATAACCCCTTAAAGTTAACTTTTACTTATTGCAGAAATTTTGGCATCGATACGTATTTGCTAATAATATAATTCTAGTTCTAATTCCCTGAATTTTTTTTATTGCCTGGTTTTAACCATTGATCGAGATTCAAAATTTTTACTCATAAAAACAGGAATAGTTTGTGAAAGATATATTGCGAAAATGCAAAAGATGTATTATGACATTGACTGGTGACGAATTTTGTTAGGAATATAGCAAAATATAGAGCAATGGAGGAATCGTCAGAAAAATAAAAATGAACGACTCAATGGTACTGTGAGGAATTGAATAGATGAAGACGATTGCCACGTTGAACAAAAGGCGCGTGCATTTGAAATTATATAATTTTAGAAAATGACGTTGTCATGTGATAAAAAGTATTCGCGATTGTATACAGTATCGGGTAAGAACTAATTTGCATATAAAATTCGCGTAGTCAAAATTCTGAAATTGTATCTAAAGTATTGACAAGCTTTGACACATAAACTTGAAAAAAATTGTGAGATACTGAAGTGTCTTTGTCGGAAAATCAGTCTTCCAATCGTTATGTTTTGTGTTTAACTTATTTGTGGTCAAGGTAGGGAGGGATGATTACATCTCTTTGGCCACCTAGTCAAAAATTCTTGAAAGATGGCCTGATAAATCTGATTTTGTTAATGAATAGTTCTCACATGTTTTTGAATGAATTTATCTATTTGATTGTATGTTATCCTGTATTACTACTCTTTTAACCCATAATAATTATTCATGATAAAATCTGTTTGGCGTAACAGTCTAGTTATTGTTATTATTATCCTGGTTTCATGAATTTGTAAATGTAAATCTAAGGTGATTCAGGAGTAGTACAAAATACACTTTTGATTTGTGAGTGGACTTAGTTTTTAACAATTTATTCTCGAAAACTTTGAAGAATATCAGTTTCTTCACCTTCAGAACAACACTTTGTACGAAGTATGCTTTTCATATACTTCAATCGTTTAAGAACCGTCTCTGTCGCAAGAACGATCCTACTCAGAGCCCTGCTGTACGCAAACTGGCGTTAGTCGCTCTTATCACACACACAAACATCAAAGCTTCTCTAAGAGACTTTAGTGATTGGACTGTCATTCAATTCAGCAGCCCCGACCCCATTGACAGGCAGTAAACAAAGTTTTGAAGTTGGTCAGTCGAATTTCGAAGTGGCAGTTTTAACGCGAACGGTACGAATTAGACCGTCTTTTCCTGGGTAGCACTTGAGTACGCGACCCAATTGCCATTTAGAAGGAGGGAGCGCATCATGTCTGATGAGTACAATATCCCCCATTTCAAGATTGGGATTCTGTTGTTTCCATTTGCAGCGTTGCCGTAAAGCATGCAAACTTGTGGAATGACGTGACAACCAAGAGGGCCCTTGCCACCCTAATTGGTAATTTAATCGGCATGACAATACAATGGAATATGCTCAAAGGTCATTGTCCTAATGACAAAACGTAAGGCTTAAGCTAATAACTGTGCCCCACATAATTCTAATCGTGGTATGCTCACCGTAGCAATTGGAGCGACCTTTGTTTTGGCATATAACAAGGATACTTGTTTACCCTCATCTTCTTGAAGAGTGCAAAGATAAATAACAGCGGAATAGGCTCTCGCTGAAACATCCGAGAATCCGTGAAGCTCGCATCCCAAACTAGATTGCGATAGTCCAGTTCACCTAGGAATTAATATCTGCTCCAGTTTTGGAAGCTCACTGTAATAGGAATTCCAATGATTGAGCAAGTCCTCGGGAAGAGGATCATCCCAATCTAATTTACGAATCCACAGTTCCTGCATTATTCTTTCAGCTACTATTATAACAGGAGACAACCATCCAAGTGGATCGTGAAGTTTTGGACTGGATCCCAGCGCAAGCCTAACACTTTCAATTGAATGTCTTCGTCAGAAAGAATATCAAAAGCCTTTTCATGATTACCTTGAGGGCAGTCAGATAAAGTTTGTTCATTATTGGATGCCTATTTTCTTAGATGGAATCCTCCTCTCTCCATCAATTGTATAACCTGTCGTCTTAACTGTTTAGCTTCCTCAACGTCATCTGCTCCAAAAAGAACATCTTCAACATAGATTGTCTTCAAGAATAGGTTTGGCTAGAGGAAAATCAACTCCCTGGTCTTTTGCCAACTGTTTGAAGACTCTATTGGCCAGATGAGGAGCACATGCTGTGCCATATGTGACTGTAGTCAATTGCCAGGCTTGAAGTTCACCTTCTTGAGAGTACTTCAAAAAACGTTGATAATCGCAGTCTCTAGGATCTACCCTAATTTGACGAAACATCTTCTCTACGTCAGTTACGAAAACTACTGGGTGTTTTCGCCATCTCAAAATGATGAAGACCAAATCATTTAATAATTTACGCCCAGAATTAGGAAGCGTTGAAGACCACGCGAAAATGTGTAGTGGAACTACTTTTTCTCAGAATATGATGGTGAGAAACATAGACAGTTTGAGAAGCATCGGAACCTTCAAAGTTTGGAGACAATTCCATATGATTCAGTTCCTGGTATTCAGTTAAAAAATCCAAATATTTTCTGAAAAGTTCAGGTTTATTTTGTATTCGAGCCTGACCCTTTAGTAATATTAATTTAGCTTTTTCAAAAGAATCGCCTATTTCTATAGGAGGACCATTCATAAATGGTAATCAAACCATATATTGCCCTGATGGCAGGCGTTTGTGAGTGGTTATAAAATGCTCTTCACAGAGCACTTCGTCTTCTGTTGAGAGAAATTCAGAGGGAGCTTCTTCTATTTCTCAAAAACGAGATCAATTTTCGTGAAGGGCTTCAGTCGTAATGCTGAAATGTACAGAGGTAGAACCAAGCTGCGAACTTTGACGTACTGGACCAGACAGAATCCACCCAAAGATGCTATTTTCGGTGGTCAAAGTTCCTAAAGTACCTTGTTTCAGGCCAGGCAACAAGCACGATCAAAATTTGTCAGCTCCTAAAATAACATCAATATCTGATGGCCCAAAGGGATCCGGATCAGCTAAACACAGCTGCTTTAATTCTTGAAAGTTATATTTTCTTGGAAATTCCGGTAGGGAATAATAACTCAGATTTTGTAAAACGAGAGCCTGTAAAGAAAGAGGATTTTGATTATCTTACTTTGGACGCAACCAAACTTTTGCTAGTTTTTTGGCAGTACCCATAAATTCTCCTCCTACACCGTAGACATGAGTATTAACCTTTTGATAAGATGGTCTTGAAATTTTAAGTACCTTTTCAGATAAGAAGCTGCACTCTGAGCCCTGATCCAACAGTACTCGGAATTTTCTTGACCTACCATTATCCGTTGTTAATTCAATAATTGCGGTAGCTAGCAAGGTGGAACGCGTTAAGTGAGTGTAATTATTCAATAGACACACTACTTTATTATTGAGTGCGACATGATGAGCCTCTCTTATTGTCAATATGGGTTCAGAATTAACCTGATTATTTGAATTATTATTGGTCTGCGAGGTAGACGCCACTTGAGAATTGACTGAAGATTCCTTAGTATTAATTTATGGATCAATGGCTGCTGAGTTTCCAGATCGATCCTTATTTTCGTGATGTAAAAGAGTATTGTGCTAGCGATGACATTTAGCACAAGTGAATTTGCGAGAATAGTCATAAGGTTTATGTCCAGGAATCAGACAATTGACACACGCGTGTTTTTGAAGGACAAACTTTTTTCCTTTATCAACAGTCAAAGCTCGAAAATCTTTTCACTTAAAAAGAGAGTGATTTTCTTTACAAAGAATGCATTTAGAGTTTGAAGAGACAGCATGACTTTTAACTGATTGCGACTTGTTCGTCTTATTTTCATCCGCTATTCCGGTTTTCGCAAATTGAATTGCTTCTTAGGTTCTAACTCTTGTGGCTAAAAATTCATCCAAGGTTTCATAGGATGGGTATTCTGTACTCGACCCCAGCTGCGTCTCCCACTCTCTTAATGACGCTACATCAAGACGTCGCGTCGTCCAGAAAACAATAATATCGTCCCATTGATCGGTAGGGCGGTATAAATTCTTTAAAGCGGCAAATGCATCATTGGTGGTATGGCGAAGTAATTTCAAGTCACTCACAGAATTATTATTAACATTTGGTATATTTGCGATTTAAAATTTAAATTAGCCTGAGTAATTTTAACATGTTCAATTAAATTTTCTGCCTTTCCTGTTAATGATGTTTTTAAATATTGAAATCGCACAACGCTAGACAAGGAATCATTATGCACTATAAGTGCCTCGAATGAATCTTGAAAGTTTTCCCAATCTGTGTAATTTTCCGAAAATGAAGGAATGTTAATTTTCGGTAATTTGGGAACATGAATATTATGTTGAATACTATAATCTCTAGAAGCAGAATCATGTTCTGAATGATGCGAGACATAAGTGTCAATTTGATTGTTAACAAAGTCATATGCGTCTAAAAAGGCATGTTCTATTTTTAGAAATTGATTTTTCACGAAATACTCTAGAGTAAACTTCTCTTCGGAACTGGCGAGATTATGAATTTTTGTATCTCATTCACGACATTCTGATCATTTTTCTTTTGATAAGGCGAGGCGACCTCTAGCAGTAGCGATATTTCGCTTTGCGATACGAATCTTTTTAAAATTCGAATCCGTTCTCATTATCGCTTGATGTAAATTGGACAGTTCGTTACCTAATCTCGTTAAATCATCCGCCATGTTGACAGATTGTTTAGCTTGACACTTGAAGAATAATCAACCTATTTATTTTCTTTTATTGGTAGTTTACCTTACAAAAATCTCTATACGAGGCAAATCCTTTTTACGAGTAGGCAATCGAATTATTAAATAACATATAAATGAGAAACATTCGTTCTCGGACCAATACCTATGGCTTGAATAAATAGTAACAATACAAGTTTATTGTTCAAAATGTAAGAAAATTACATGAGAAGAAAGACTCACTTAGAAAGATGCTTTAAACAAGAAAGCTCATTGACTTAACCTCACGCTGTCATTAAATCGCCATAGAGATTGACCGTTGGTTATAGCAGCGATTGTGCCAGTCCCAAAAAATGTATGAGCATGAGTATGTGAGAAAATTACATGAGAAGAAAGACTTACTTAGAAAAATGCTTTAAACAAGAAAGCTTATCGACTTAACCTCACGCTGTCATTAAATCGCCATAGAGATTAACAGCTGATTATAGCAGCGATTGTGCCAATCCCAAAAAATGTAGAGTCCCTTCTGTGGAAAAAAAGTTGAGAAAAAAGAAGATATGATGAACTTCCTATAAACTGAGGATCACTCAGCATTAGAATTGTGATAGAACATAAATCCCCCTAGCTGTTGAACAGGCAGGCTTTCTTCGTTGAGAGACTCAAAATAACATTTGACCGATCAATAATTCTCAAGAGAGACATAGTAGTTGACAAGATAGCGATAATCAGCACAACAAGCACTGATTTATATTTTCGTAGTATCTTCTCCAGAATGTGTACTTGCTTTCGTAAACACACTACCTCGCATATGAGAGTATGTAAGTTATGTAACTTTTATAGGTGCATCTCATCTACGTGAGCAAATACTAACACTTGCACAAGATTTGAAATTGTACACGTTACAGTGTCCTCTTCTCGATAAAAACTGTAGACTAATTTCCAAAATGTTAATGCTGCACAGTTCAGAAGTACGTAAAGTACGAATTTGAACAACGTTAAGAGTTAAACGTAAATTAAGTAGCCCGAGCTCTACAATTTGAATCCAACCGACACGACGTCATGTTGAATTTTTGTACACTTTCAAGGAAATTCTTGTTTTTCACTGTTTTTTTTTTAAGATTTTGGCATCCTAAATTCACCTTAGATCCCGGTTGAGCCGCCAAATGTTTGGCATAACAGTCTAGTTATGATTATCATTGTCCTGGTTTCATGAATTCGTGAATGTAAATCTAAGGTGATTCAAGAGTAGTCACAAAATACGCTTTTGATTTGTAAGTAGACTTAGTTTTTAACAATGCATTCTTGAAAACTTTGAAGAATAACAGTTTCTCCACCCTCAGAACAACACTCTGTACGAAGTATGCTTTTCATACACTTTAATCGTTTAAGAATCGTCTCTGTCGCAAGAACGATCCTACTCAGAGCCTGGCTGGACGCAAACTGGCGCAGTGTTGCCAGGTGGATGGAGCAAACCCCTCCTAAAGCATGGTTCATTTACCCCTAGATTTGCCCTTTCACTGACCGATTCCCCCTAAAGGAAATTTCCTCTTTCTCAGGCCAATCACATGAAAGAAAGTAAGAGATACTCCGTCGTAGACGGTTTATGATTGGCTAATGCCATTGATACCAGCTACGAGTACGCCGCCATATTTATATATTATATTTATATATAATATAATATTTATATATAATATATATATATTGTTCACGTTAATCTTAAGATCCATACTCTTCATGCTGGTATCCAGTTCGCTCATTATTCTCTGTGTATCATCGATTGATTCTTCCGTAACAATCTTGTCCTCTGCAGAAGCCAGTCCACGCACTTCACTGTCCCGAGATCAATACCTTCTTCGTCTGAGAGAATCATTCTTCGGCATTTGTCCATGTATATAAGTATTGAAGATCCAGAAGGACCTAACGCAGCCTTGCCTAAAGCCCTGCTTAATATTAAACCAATCGTTCAGTTGTCAATCTATCAACCACAAAAATATAAAATTATGGTGAAAAAAATTAAGAAATAATTTGTCATCATAGTTATATGATTGAAAATTAATGAAAATTAATGAAAAAATTAATAATAAATAAAATGACCAATACAGTCCTCTCTTAAAAAGAACCCCCGTCGTAGTCGCGTGACGTTATGATGATAGCGTATGCGCGCGCAACATATTGCTTAGTGTATGATGTATGTATGTCGATTCAAAATAGATAAAGAATAAAATTAACATGAAACCGCTAGTAAAAATGTTTATATTAGAATACTGTTAATCAAGCTGCAAGATAGTAGTATAATTTTGCTAAAGCGCGCGGATGTGGTACAGACAGGGATTCAATTTAAGAAATAACTTACTGATGTGAAGATTCAAAACGCGAGGACAAAAAGGAATTCAAAAGAATTTAATTACATCAAGTCACCATTGGACGCAGGAGTTTTTCCAATACAATAATTTTTTATGCCGTTCTTATAATAACGTTTTTAGTTCTTACCGAGTGGCCTTCTTACAAGCATGTTGGATATTCAAATAAATGAAACCACAGGGAGCATGGTACCTGTAAACGTCAATATTCGCTGTTTTACGTTACTTAGAATAACTCATCATATAAATTGAACATTCTTTGAATTATATAACTTATGTACAAGAATATGTGCATTGTACAGTGTAGGGTAGGCTTTGGAATTTCCCAAGGGATCTACATGGAAGAAATCAGGCAAAAACGAAAAATCTGCATAACCTTTTCAATTTTTATTCGAATCATTCTATCTCCGAGAGCAAACATTTTCATGGAATCTTTAAAATATCTTCAGACTTAAAAACTCAAAATTTTGGAAAATCAGAAAATGGCGGCCATCTAAATGGACCCAAACATGCTATTTCATAAAGTTATTAACCAAGGGTGACCAAAAAATGTGGCAAATAATAATTTATTCTAAAGCGAATGCAAGATTTAAAAATCCAAAATTTAAAAAAATAAAATAAAATGGCGCCTTATTCAGAATTCAATAAATACCATTTTCCCCAGGGTTTTCAACGCAGTAATTTTGAAAATCTAAAATGTTGAAAAAAATACGAAATGGCGGTCAATTCAAAATTGAAAAATAGCTCATTTTTACAGTCTTCAGCGAAATACTTTGGAACTTCGTGAAAAAAACTGTTTGAGTTCAGAAACTACTTGATAATTTGAACAATCCAAAATATTAAAAAAAAAACAAAATGACGGCTAATTCAAAATTTAAAAAATGCTTATTACTACAGTTTTCAACAGAATAAATTTGAACTTCATCAGAAGAAGCAATTTTGATTCAGAAACTATATCATAATTCGAGAAAACAGAAATTTCGAAAAAAAGTAAAATTGCAGAAAATTAGAAAATTAGTCTGTACACTGGATAACTTTTGAAAGACTAATCGGATTGGATTGCGCTTTGGCACACATTTTAAGGGACCAAAAAGGAAGGTAAAGTTCCTTAACCAGCCTTTTTTTGACTAACGGTTTCGGTTTTAACCACCGAAAAATATACTAAAAAATCAAAAATTCTATTTTTCGGTCAAACTATGCAAGATACAAAAAAATGAATCATCAAAAATTACTCAACAAAAGAATCTACACATTAGTTATTTTCTATTTTTTGATAGGATGCATAGTTTTTATTTTGATCGTAAGAATTAAAATTAAAAATTGAGAAATTACATTTTTGGAAAAACTGCTCCAGATACAATAAAATGTTTCATAACAAAATTATTCGCCTAAAAAAGGTCTACAAATTTCTTTCTAACCATTTTTATATAAGACGCATACTTTTGAATTTAATCGTGAAAGGTAACACTAAAAAAAAATCATTTTTGAAAAAACGACATACAATAAAATGCTTAATGACAAAATTATTCACCTAAAAAAGGTCTGAAAATTTCGTGTTGATCATTTTATAATAACATGCGTAATGTTCGTTTTAATCGTAAAAAATAACATCACTAATTAAAAAAGGACATTTTTGGAAAAAAACGACACAAGATACGATAAAGTACTCAATAACAAAATTATTCATCTGAAAAAGGTCTACAAATTTCTTGTTAACTGTTTTTGATAAGATGCGTTATTTTCGATTTAATCGTAAAAAATGTTCATAAAAATTTAAAAAATCAGTTTTTTACAAAAACTATGCGAGATACGAAAAAATGTTAAGAAACGAAATTGTTCATATCAAAAAGGTCTGCGTATTTGGAATGATCATTTTCTGACAAGATGCATAGTTTTTGTTATAATCGTGGAGAAATTAATGAAAAAGTATAAATTCTACCTTCCGGTCGAACTATGCAAGATAAAAAAAATAACACACAAAAATTGTTCAGCCAAAAAATATACAAATTTGTTATTGACCATTTTTTTAATAAGACGCGTATTTTTTGTTTCAATCGTGAAAATGCCATTAAAAATAACAAATTTAAATTTATAGAAAAACGACACAAGATAGAATCAAATGTTTGATGGCAAAATTTTTCGCCTAAAGCAGAACTCTTGGTCCGAGGTACAGAAATTTATATAACATACACTTAGTATAATGGAGTTTAACATAATATAAAAAATTTTGCGTTATGGACGTACTTTAATCGAGTGCAAAGCGCAAAATACGTGATGAGAATGTATTCGTTAGAACCGAAGGAGCCACAACAAAAAAAAAGGAATTCGCAATGACAATTCGCTATTTTGGATTTTTTAAATAATTTCGATTTAAAAAATCATCAAATAGTTTCTAAAGCTACACAGTTTTTTTGTACGAAGTTTCAAAGTATTTTATTGAAAAATGTAAGAATGAGCTTTTTTTATCTTAATTGGCCGCCATTTAATTTTTTTTTTTAATTTTGGATTTTCAAATCTATCATGTGATTTCCAAAGCTAAAATAAAGCTTTTCAAAGCCTATTTATATGGCCGCCATTTTGTGATTTTTCCAAATTTTGAGTTTTTGACTATGAAGATATTTTAAGCATCCCATGCAAATTTTCGTCCATATACGGCATACGAGCGAATTCCGCCAGTGGGAACAAACAAATTTCAAAAAAAAAAAAAAAGGAACACCCTACTGTACAGGAACCTATGAAACAGGAACTCGTAAAGAGAGAGGCTTTCTTCAACTGCAGGGGTTCTATTGCAGTAGAATATTTTGCTCAGAAACCCTGTACCTGAACTTCCACTTCAATTCGCTTGGTGAAAAACCCCGCATGCATGTTTCTCCAGGGGATTTTTTGTTGGTACTAGTTCTTTGAGGTGTCCTACAAAGGTATCTTAGCGAATTTCCTTCACAGAATACGTCAAGGACCCGAAAGCTCTTACGAAAAGATATAAGAGTTTATCTAACAGAAAAGAATGACATGCCTGTCATTATTTTCCTTTCATTCATTTTCGTAAGAAAGGAAACGATACAGGAACCTATAAGGGATCCTGTAATGAAATTTTCAGCTGGGAAGCTGTTAGATGTCAAGAGTCCAAATATTCAATGACACTAGCATTATACTCAGTAAGTATTCTCCTAATTATTTTCATCAACTCCATTGCATTACGCGTAGAAGCACTATCTGTATAGGCAAGTTTCTCTATAAAAAAAGTCTTATTTCTCTTACAACTCTTTTAGTGTGGCATAGTAATGACTCCACTGATTGGTTGGAAAACGTCCTCTTTGCAAAATGGGATGGGTTTATTTTTACTTTGTTTGTCAAAACAAATTAGAGTAGTTCCTTAAAGTTGCTGTTACGTGTCAATGATTGGAAAGGTGGAAGGAGTGAAGTGCAATAGTGGCGCAATTTTATAGGCCCTAACGAAAGTTTCGGATAGGAAGTCATTTCGCACCAATCCTAACTAATCCGAATCATTCCAAAATCAGTATCCGATCCAATCCTTACCAATTTTAGATTCTTATAAATCCATGCGTCAACTCTAAATTCGATCGGATTGGATCAAAGGCTCATCCAAATAGACTATCGAATCCTTTTTAATTCGTACATCCGTCTTAGGAATGAGGGGGGGTCTTTAAGTTTTTACAGTTTCAGGTTTCGCTGGATTAGGCTTAATTCCGTCCTTTGTTATTAAGTGTCCTTCGTATTCGAGAATTAAGTTTTTATTGCGTTGATCTAAAGTTTTTCCGAATACTACAATATCAAAAATGTAAGCAAAGCATTGCTCTCGTATTAGCTCATGGAATGCTCCATCCATCATGCGTTGGAAAGATGCCGGGCAATCTTGAAACCTGATTTGGTGGAAACTTGCCTATTATACCATCGTCCTTCCTATACCTATACTATACCATCTTCGCGTAGGGAAAAGTCTTCAGATATTATACGTAAGTGTTTTCTTCCGAAATAATTAAGATGTGTTGCATTCGTTGATTGATGGTTGTCGATTCCTATCAAAAAGTTTTTTGCAACTCATTGAGTTGTTGATTTAATGGCAAAAATGATTCTTTCATCGGACTGAGAGAAGATCCGGAGTCTACTAATAGTCTATTTTCTCTTCCATCTCTTCTCCTTCCCCGTATGGATTGTAATCGTCCAGGTAAGGTTGATATTCTGTTGTGTCCTCGTAATTTTTCTGTTCCTAAAGCTCTCCTGGTGTCATGTCTTGGTTTTCTCAGTAATCCTTTTGGGTCTTAATGTAGCAGTCGGCTGCGAAGTGACTCATTTTTACACATTTTTACACATTAATGACACTTTATTTTGATGCGTTCTGCTAGTTGTATATTTTGATAGGGTTTTCTCGGTGTCATATTAGCCTGAGGTCTTTGTGCAGATGACGACTTTTGTGGGCGTATTTGGTGCAAAAGTTGAGGTATATTTATATACCTATTATATAGGCTCGTCGGAGACTGCTGTTGGATGCGGGTTATATTCCTCTCTTGTGTGAGTCTCCACCAGGCTTGTAACACGTCGAGACTGGTTCTGGGCTTCGTGTCCATGTTTTTGTTGATGACCGTTTTTTATTTTAGGACGTCAAGTGAGGTTCAGGTCTAGGAGAAGATGATGGTGGTGATGGACGACGTTTGGTAAAAGTCCTCATTGGGATACATGCCGGTGTGCCTGGTGTACGATGTCCTCTCGACGGCTTTTCGCACGAGGTCTCGGTACTTGTCGCGCCGCGACTAAAACGCCAGCTCTTCTGGGTCCTCCTCGTAAAGCCAGATCTCTTTCAACGCCTTCCTGGTCGCTGGGTTATGGCCATCCGGAATTTTTTGAGGGTTGAAGATGACCACCAGGTTCGGTTCTAAAGTTAGCACCGTAGCACGGTGTTGATTTGCAGCTACGGAAATCAGAGTCCTCCGGGCGGCGAAAACCGACCGTTCGTGCTCCTTCGTAGATCCTGAAGGAAGCGAGGGTGTTCCGGGGCCGGTGGTGGCGGAAGTTGCCGCGTAACTGGCGTGTTGCAAACGTGGGGCGATGGCAGATCCGGCCGGAGTGATGTCGCTGAGCCGAGACCCGCTGGTCTTCGGCTGGCACCTTCTTCATGTTGTCGGCGATGTCTTCGCCGCTACTGTCGGTTCTTGCCCATACTAGGGGATTGTGGTTGGACTGGGCAGTGTGAGTGGTGCAGAAGGTCCCTGGTATGGGTCGCAAGTAACCCACTGTCCGTTCAGTGGCTGGTGAGCTTCACTCTCCCGACTCGGAAGGTCCTTACGAAGAGGCCTTGGGTCGCCGGGCGAGACCGCCCTCCCAACCGGTGCACCCGACTCGGAAGGTCATCGTTAGAGGCCCAAAGTCGCCGGGGAAGGCGCCTTATTCCTCATTACCCTTGTTGTCGGTGGTCCCTGGATCGTACAGAGGGAGTCCAACCACAGTTGGACTGGGCAGCATGAGTGCTGCAGAAGGTCCCTGGTATGGGCCTTAAGTAACCCACTGCCCGTTTAGTGGCTGGTGAGCTTCACTCTCCCGACTCGGAAGCTCCTCACGGAGAGGCCTTGGATCGCCGGGCGAAATCGTCTCTCCAACCGTTGCACCTGACTCAGAAGGTCCTTGTTAGAGGCTTTAAGTTGCCGGGAAAGTCACCTTGTTCGATGACCCCCCTGCTGTTGCTGGATCATGGTCGGCAGCTGGATCGTGGTCGGCTGCTGAATCGTGGTCCTTAGGAAGGACTGGAGTATAAAATATACTCCTTCTTTGCGTAGCCCTGAAAAGGATTGGTAGGTTCGAAAACAAAGAGTCGAGATTTCCTTCTTCCAATTCGTCGTTTGATTTCTTCAAAGGTCTGGAGGCTTTGAGGAAAGCTGGCGGCGAGCGGACCGCGCATTAGACATCTCTTGAGGTCCCGCGCACCAATCAGCAAGCTGACACGGCATATTTCGAACCTAATCATGGTTTAGGAACTCATTATGATTATTATTATTATTTATGAGGTGAAAATTACATCATAAGTAAGTACATCATAAGTCATACATCAAAAGGAGTGCAAACCAATCAAACAGGCGGCTCGGCACAGCGGACCAATCAGTGAGCGTGTAGGTCGTGAATTGGCGGCTCGCTAAGGGAGCGCGCGCCAACCAATGAGGTGACTCCGCACAGTGCACTAATCAGTGAGTGTGTAATCCGTGAATAGGTTGTTCGATAAGGGAGCGTGAACCAATCAACGAGGTGGCTCGGCAACGCGTACCAATCAGTGAGCGTATAGCCCGTGAATTGGCGGCTCGCTAAAGGAGAGTGCGTCAATCAACGAGGCGGCTCGGCGCCGCGCACCAGTCTGTGAGCAAGTCATTTGATCTACATCAAAACTAGAATCACGGATAATTGATCAGGTTATCCGCGAATCTCAACTCTGATTAGATAGAAATGACAGAGGAAATATTACTGGGGTTTTGTTCAATAAAATAGGCAATTAATGTCCCTGAAAAAAAAATGGCAAGCAAAGGTCATCGCAGAGGCAGACTAATGGTTTGTGGTCAGTTAAAATTTTGAATTTTCTACCATATAAACAATGGGGAAAATGAGAGACAGAAAATACATATGCTAACACTTTTTTATTGTATGTGTCATATTAAAGCTGATGTTCATTTACTGACACATAACTTACCGATTTTCATTTTCGACTTTCTACCATATAAATAATGAAGAAAATCAGTGACAGAAAATATAATCGCTAAAGCTCCTTTATTGTATGTGACATATTCAACCTTATGTTCGTTTAATGTTCTAGACACATAACTTACCTGGCCTTTCTAACAATGGTTCTTCGTATACCATAATTCATCTTTAAGCTCAGCGAATGCCTTTTATTGCTTTTTTGTCCATTTAAAAGGTACATCCTTTTTCAGGAGTTCAGTCATTGATGCAGCTTTCCTAGAAAATCCTTCAATAAACCAACGATAATAACCGTCTGACCTAATAATTGTTTGATGTTTTTAAAATTTTTGGAAATGGGAATATTTTTTACAGCAATAGTTTTCTTAGGATCATGACGCTTCGATCTATTGATTTGTAGAATAAGAGGAAAGGTTATTCACCAAAATTCCCCTTGTTATAATCGTACCTTGGGTGGACGGGAGACCACCTAACAGAAATTAATTTCTCTATTCTCTTGCAGCTCGTCCCATATATACCTTTTCGCGCTTCACCTACGACCCTACTACGAACCATTTTATGGAGATTTTGTTTAACTACGGCTACAGAATGTAACATCTGTTTTGCATTTTTACAAGCCTCTATGAAATGAGCTAAGGGTACACTCCTATCATTCAAAAACCGGAATAATCTCTAACGCGTCTCGGAGGGAATCTTGTTGATTGTTAGGGATCGGCATTATTAGTTGAATTTCTATTGAATTTTCTGTGGGAAGCTGTTGAGAAGGGTTTGAACCATTTGCTACAATTCCTTCGGTATATCCCTTTGTTGGGGATGGAAAATTACTAATTATAGATAATGAGGGCTGATTGTTTAATGCACTTGAGGGACCTACTGCGTATTTAAATGTCGAATTGGCTGTAGTAAATGTTTCTTCACTACGAAGATCTCCTAATGATTTGCCTATATTAAAATCACTGCTACTAATAATCAGCTATTGTTCGGTAGATTTTTGAGATGTTCTAGGGAAGGTGAACCCTTAAGTTCAAAATGTAATTTTTCTGATAAAGGAGTTTGACTTTGTTTAGATTTCTTCGAGCTATTTTGCTTTAAAGTATAAGATTTTTAGTCATGTTTTAATTTTTTGTCAATAAATTCTTGGGAGTTTTTTCGAGAATTTTGTCGACTATGAATCACCTTATTCTTTGCAGATTCTTTAAAATTCATAAAATTTAAGACATTAGAATTTCTGAGAGCAGCTTGAGCTCGAGCCTGACTTCGCGTGCGTATTTTATCATAAAGATTAGATTAGTTTGACGATTTCAGAGCTCAGAAAATTACTAGAACTATATTTTATCAACTTTATAGGGATTCAACTGCTTCTTATCTTACAAGTTTCCCAGTCAATCCACCAAACAATTGTATGAGTCTCGGGTATGTTTCTGAATCGGAAAAATTATTTGTACGTGCAAAAATAGTGATAATAGAAAGAATTCCATCTTCAACCTCGGAACTATGGGAATCTCCTCGGTAATTGGTTCCATTACCCTATGTGACGTCCAGAAGGGCAGTAACAATCCTTTTTAGGAAAACAACCCGTTTCATTTTCGTTAATGAGTTTTTTAATCTGAACGATTGATAAATTTTTCCACTATTTCATCAAGAAAAGGGGTGAACTTAGGTTCACTTTCGAAGCGACAAGTAACATCTGAGTCTGGGTCGTTCTCTTCGTTGTAGGTCCTGAAACAAAGACCACAACCTGAGGGCCTCGGAAATCGTCGGAAAATCCCGTTTGTAAAACTGAGCCCAAACGAAGAAGCCATTTTGTCTAGTATTTTGCATAGATAATCTAAAGAGTAACAGGATTTGCGGAAAAGGCCGTTTTTTCGGAAAAAATATATTTTTTATGTAATAATCGAAACAAAAAATATGCCTTAATTAGCGGCATGACGAGGACACTGGTCGCGACGGTAGGTGAGGTGTTCTACTATTTATCTAGAAAGGAACTAGGTAAAACAGTTTTCTTGGTTTCATAACTTATCATATATTTTACCGCTCGTGTCAAAGCCAGTGGGAGCAAGATACTGGCGAAATCAATAACAGTACGATAAACTAGCATGTTTGCTTACATTGGACTCCGATGGCACCGACGTCCTTCAGTTTTGCGAAGGATTGAATGAGAGCCCACTGCTGTCTACTTCTCACACCCCGCATAACCAAGTCCGCAGTGAAGCGAAACCCACTTCACTATAGGCAAAGACTGATTCATTCATGAAAGATTCACGCCGAATCAACGTAACTCTACAATTTTCGGGAAACTTAGTGGTAAAGTGGTAGATTGTAGTAAAGGACAATATACAAGCTCTATATAAATAGGCATATTTAATTATGTTTCACATAACATGTATCTAAAAAAATGTCTTTAGGCCGAATACATTTCACATTAGGCTGAATCATGGTAAACCATTTTCGAGGTTGAAAGAATTTTTTCCCTGAAAATATCTAATTTTCATATTTCCCTGGTAAACGTTGCAAGATATTACAAAAGTTGAAGAGATATTTTTGGTAAAACTATTCCAGATAAGGAAACTTTCATATTATCGATATTACCATTTTTTGATCTTTAGTTGTTTCCGCAGAAAATACGAAAATTGGATTTCATGATTCAAAATTCTCCTTGATTTTTTTTATTAAACGAAGTCAAATGAGAAACATAGTTTCATGGGAATATAGTTTTTTTATTACAAGAGATCTGGGCTCGAAATAGGCGATGCACAATCCTAAATTTTTCAAGCAGTAGCTTATAATTCTGCAAATTTTTCATTGTTTTAAACAATGCATGTTTAGTATAAGGATATGCAAGTTAAAAAAGATTCATCACAGCACTTCTGCACAACAATTAAAAATTCGCGAGAAAAAAGTCACGTCAGTGAAGTAGTGAGCAGACTATGGACTATTGAACATGGATTGGACATTTTGCTTCGATTTCGAAGTTGAAAAAAAACATGATCCCCACTTCACTTACCTTTATATTTAGACTGCAATCCGCAACTGTAGAACTATTAAGATTTTATTTTTTTCAGAAGCAACGAAAGATACAAAGAAATGGTAATATAAAAGCTAAAATGTAAAAACAAAAATCACTACCTGATTATTTGTGATATCTCGCATTGTATCCAAGGCTTAATAATTATTTTACTGGCAGGATGCCTTTCCTATATTAACAGAAACTTTGAAAAAATATTAGAGAAAACGAAAAAGTTCGCGATTCAATTTCTTTCTTCTTTTCCTCGAATCTTGAAAACAAGAAAATACCATATCCTGTAAAACCCTGCCTTATTTATTACACTCGCTTCCCCCCCCCCCCCACGTAAATAACTCGAAATATCCTATCTAATATTTATTTTACAACATGAACTGTCATCTTAACTATACTCACTCTGCTAACTTTTCATAAATCAATTCCCTCCCCCTCAATTGTGATCCTGAATTAAGTCTCAGCCCACCGGCTGACCTCGTATTTATCAAATTGCACGTGATGAATTCCGTGCGTAACGTCTAGCAAGCTGAAATATTTCGCCTCTCTCGTTGTTTCTGTTATTTAATCTGATGAAGCAATTTTGCAATATTCCCTTTTTACGGCTTCGTTCAATTTTTTTGGTTTAAGATATATTCTTGATTTCTCATTAGGTTTCTCGGCTACTACCATCATATTAACCTAGTCTGAGTTACCTTCACCTTTTGTAAATAATATTACTCTCGAGTGATTCACTCAGGCTTTTTTCAAGATCATTAAGAATGGGAATTGGTATATTTTTAATAGGATGAACTCTAGGTTCAGAACACTTTTTTACATCAATGTGATAAGGTTTTTAAAAGCACCCTAAGCCCTTAAACAAATTTTAATTTTAATTAACTAATTGTTTGTATTTATCAGTATGATGAACATTCACATCAATTCTGTCAGGTATCCTACAAAGCTCTGACGTTTTTGTCCATAAAAGAGATTTTATCTTGTCATATGTTATATAAAATTCGATTTTATAGTAGCCTTTATTTTTATAATATGATAGAAAACACTTGCCTATCATTTTTAATTTATCGCCAGTGTACGACAATCACGTTGCTATTGGTTTAAGTATTTTACCTTCAGGAATACCTAGTTTTTCCCATTCACATTGCGGTATCACGTTCGTATATCCTATCATTTTTCTGAATTTCTGAAACTTCCTGTTTCTCTCGATAACACACATTCGCGAAATGATTGATAAATTTACAAAAACTTCAAACCTTATCATATATTTGCCGTTGGTCAATTGGATAAGACTTACTGCATTTTTTATAAGAGTTTATCTTCTTACTCATACCTCCCTATTGAAAAAATCCTCGAGGAAATCCTCGTGTTATTTTCGGACCAAGAAAAGACGTGAAAATCCGCGAGGATTTTCAAATATCTTGAGGAAATTGAAAATCCTCGCTGATTTCCTCGTATTTCCAACGTCCGAAAATAACACGAGGATTTCCTCGAGGATTTTTCCGAGAGGGTTCCTCAAAATCTGTTGATTTTTGAGCCTTCTTGATTGTATGGTCGATGTTTCTCATGCTTTAACAAGACTTTGCCGTCTCTACAACTTTTAATTTTTCCAGTAACTCGCACGTTGTTTTCGAAATGTCGATGACAGTGCAAAACTGAATCGCCTAGTCCAGAGTCAGTTTTTATGAAAGAGCTTCAACCCGTGTGAAAATGTGGGTGAGCTCTCAGACGAGTTATATATTCACTTCTTTTGATACAACAACTAAAATTTTTACTTTCTATGAATGACGTAAACTATTTGCTTAAAATTAAGTATCAGTACGTGTAGAACTAATAATGTATACAGTAGTACAGAAGCTGTCACTCTTCTTAACGAATGCACCGGACTGTCACGTGACTATTTCTTTCAAACACATTTACTTATAAACTAATAACTCGAATACATTTTTAGTACCAGACAGACGTAAAGAATAAAAAGACGAACGTCTACTTGATTCGGAAAATTCATTCGAGTGATTAGTTTAGGAGAAACTTCATTCAAAATAATTACGCACGTGAAATTGTGGTCAATGCCCTTGAAAGGAAAACAAAACACTGGATGAACCATTCTCCTATAAACTATTTTGCGTTATAGTCACTATGGGGAATAGGAATGCCACTGATGGGGCTGTTCTCATTGATCCAGTGATTGCCAGACCAAAAGCCTTTTGTAGGTTTTCCAGCTGACTCCTGGAACTAACCAAACTGGTTCTTGGCATCTAGATCGATGAAGCATAAGTTGTAATTGGTCTAATGATTACCGTATATAACTAGTAAACTGCCTTGGGATTTGGGTCCCCAGGTTTTTCCAATGGTGCCTCTGCAAGCCCAAACACTGATTTTGCCTTTTTTGCTGCTGCATCAACATATAGTTTCCAGGTTAGTTTAGGGTAAAAAATAATGCCTAAATACTGAGCTAATATGTAGAAGTTGACCCTTTTGCCATAATACTTAGGTTTCTTGAGATCCGGCAGTTTCGTCTCGTAAAGACCATAAGTTCAGTTTTATCTGGGTTATTAGATAGACCACGGTCGTTGCACCAATTCTCAACAATATTAAGAGCATTTTGCATGAGTTCAACTAGAGTGCCCTCATGTTTACCTGTTACCAGGATATCAAGGTCATCTGCATAACCTTGTGTATAAAGACCTGATTCGCTTAACCTACGAATCAAATCATCGATATCGATTGCCCACAGAGTGGATGATAAAACTCCCTCCTGCGGACACCCTCTTTTTACCTTCGCTCTCGCGTTGCAATCGTGGAGCAACAATTGGACAATTCTGTCGCACCGCATAGGTTGCATCCACCTATTTATACTGGTACCTACACCATGTCCCTCTGCAGAATTGAATATACATAGATTCTGTAGGGGTGTTACTAAAATCACCTTCTATGTCTAGAAACGCTACATTCGTTACATCTCCTGCTCGCCCCGCTATTCAAATGCGATGAGGCGAATTCATTCAGACCGATTCTGAATGATTTGGCTTCATATTATGATTTTCTCCCCGGCTTCAGTATAAAGATCGCTTTAACCTTCCTCTTTGCCAAAGGGGTATATCCCATAGCTTTGTACGTCCTGAAGATGTTATGGACACAATGGTCCCATTAAGACATTTAAACTTTCTTGAATCATCACTCAGAAAATACCATCATCCCTAGCGACCTTGGATGTGTTGAAACGCCAAAAGATCCTCCTTGTTTTGGATTGTGTTATTATCTGGCTCCCCACCCTTCAGTCACCGCCACTGGCCCTATAACCTGGATCATCAGAGGAGTTTGGCTTACCGGCCTGCATCCCTTCCGATGCGTGGTCAGGCTGGGAACCAGGAAAGTGCACCTCCACGAGGTGTTCGAGAATTTCGCAAGTCGTTTATGTCATGTCACCTATTGGCAACCCTTAGTTGATATGTGACATTTTTATTCAAGGCTCTCTAGAGTTTCGCAGTATCAGGTAAATTTTGAATCCCCTGACAATGCGTTCTCCGTCAGTTTCTCTAATCCGATTGTATTTCGTTAGTATATCTTGCTATACTAATCTTATAGGAGTCCCACTTTCCAGTTTTTCTGGCTCTATGAAATAAATTCCTAGTTTCTTTTTTCAAAGCCTAAAGACTATTATTCCACCAAGGAGCATCCTTGTCTGGTTTCCTAATACGAAGAGGACAGCTATCCTCATAGGATTTATGTATCGCCCTCTGCACTAGATCCACCGCAAATTCCAGATGATCAATTGATCTAATCTTTTTGGGAATAATTTGCAAGGACCTTCCAATATCTTCCTATATTTGTCCCAGTCAGTTGCTATTGAGTTCCTATACCTAACTGTATCAGACTTGTCAGCTCTCAGGGAAAAGCATACATGCCATAGAGCACATACAGGGTTCGATTGAAAAGTAATGAGCCTTATTTTTTTTAAGCAGTTTTATTAAACCATTTGGCTTGTACAACTAATATTCTTCAAAATAGGACCCTTGAGCGTCAATACACCGCTGGTAGCGGTCCTTCCACTGCAGGAAACA
>JAUMHM010105537.1:0-22441 GCA_032362435.1 Melikaiella ostensackeni
GCGTTTAGTTTCAAACTTCGCGCTTTCATAGTAGAGACGCATCAATTCTTCTAACATTGTTGTGTTCCAGTTGATGCAATCCCATGGTAATCCTGTTGAGGTGGTTGGCTGCAAATCGCTTACGCTAGAACCTCGGTGAAAGTACATGGAAAAATTTCCAGAGGTGCCAGCTCAGGGATCGAACCACGGATCTCTATTAGGAAGTCCGAGCGCTTAACCGCCTTATTATTATTTATCAAACTCTCCATTATTTGGGTTTTGGTGTTTTGGTAAGGGTAAATAAGGAATGTGTAATAGAAGGGATAGATTTTATATCAATCTAGAAGTAGCGTGTTGCTCATTCAAGCGTCACACTCATTCCACAACATCAGTCGGACACGGGTCGTTGATCAATCTCTCTAACAATCACCCCAGGCTGAAAGCTTAACAGAGTCATCATACATCACTATTCACATATAAGCACTCAAACTGACTGATAAACCATAATTCAATACTCTTTATCCGAACCACGTCCACTAACCTTTACGAGCCCTCTTCGCGAGTGCTCAGGAGCATCCAAAATCTTTCGTTCAGGCGTCACTCTTCTTCTTATATACAATTGTCCTATCCCTATCCTTGCATACATCTTTTCCTTCCTTTATATCCATCTTTTCATACAAGCTCTTGTGTTTCTACGACTCTTCATATCTCTCCGCTTTAGAGACTCATTCATTCATTCCCACAATTCATTCCTCGGTCTACCTCTGGGTACGCTACCATTCACCTTACTCAAATACACTCACTCCGTTAAACGTTCTTCATTCAGTCTTTCAAGACGACCAAACCATCCCAGTAAATTTTTTTCGCTCTTTTCAGTCCGTGTTTTTTCTACACCACATTTTTTAAGAACCCTTTTCTTGGTACGTCCAGGTTTTGCTACGATACAGCACAATGGTTGCAAGCACAGAATTATGTATTGCAATTTTAGCTTCATTCGCTACATTTTTACTTCTAGTAATGTATCGTACACTGCCGATAATAATTTTTGTACCGTCGTTTATACGTCTAGATATTTCTGCATCTATCTTTCCGTTAGCAGTGAATTAACTTCCAAGATACACGAAATCATCAACTTGTTCTATTCTCTCCTCGTTTAAGGCAATGTTGCATACTGTTTTGCCGTCTCTACTTTCAAATGCACTAATTTCTGTTTTATTCACGTTAATCTTAAAACCTTTACTTTTTATGCATCACTATTCATTTTTTAATAAAGAAAAAGTGTTTCAACCATGTTTCAAGTAATTTTCTCAGAAAATTAAAAATATCTCATTTTTTCCTTAATTGTGGTCGCCGCTATTTTGAATTTTCGCATAATTTAGAGTTTCACACGTGACCAATTTTTTTAGTCTGTCGAAAGCTACCGCTCCCTATGTGGGTTTTATATTCCATTGAAATTTGAGAAAGTCATATCAATTAGAAGCTTTTGCTCAATTTCCCCCACATTAGATACAAAGAAAAATTAAAGGCTCTTGCAAGACCTCCAAATATTATCCAATTAGGCTAAAAATTGCAGGGTATCTTCTCCTCATGTGACACCACGAAACTAGGAGGTGGGAGACCAACATTTCAAATGTTTGAAGATGAGGACCATCCTACTGAACATCTCTGTTACGCCTAATATCAATGCAGTTTTCTACCATATAGAAGATTTTCGTGAAAAAAAAACAGCGAGGCTTAGTATTTGACGGTAAACAGGCGATGGAGTCAATTCCTTTTTTATTTTCAAACTATTTGGAAAAATTACAAAGTTCTTCGAGATCATGCAGTGTACGCTACGCGATTGCTTCAAGCTTTGTGCGAATCCAACAGACTGCAATGAATCTAGTTATGATTTCAGCTGTTGAATATTGATGCCTTGTATATGTGTAGTGTTATGAGGTTATGAATTTTGTGATAGTATGCTATAATTATACAAATAAATTGTTCATTCAAAAATAGTTCAAATTTTCTTGCCGACCGAATATCTGAAAAAAAGCCTTAAGAATGGATTTTTTTTAATGGGTCTAGTGATTTATTCATTTTTGGTCTTGAAGTAGTCCTTCCATATTGCAGAAACGGAAAGATATGAAAATGAGACAAAAATGCATTCTAACTCGCAGAAAATAGAAATTTGTTCAACAAAATTTTTAAAATCAAATTTATTCAAAAACGAGGCTAGCGACTTTTTTCTTTTTGGTCTTAAAATAGTTGTAACTCATCCAAGAAATAAAAAAAAAAGTTAAAACTCTAGAGGGCAACATTCTTTGGGCTGAACTCAATCAAGGCCAGTCGTGTTTTCCGATTAATAAGGAGAAAATTTCCAAAAGTTGGGGACTTACATGAGATCCAAATAATGTGGGGCATTTTTTCAATATTGGTGAATTTTGCCAAAAATTGAAAACATTTCAAATAAGAATCAGAAGACATTTTGAATACTTTAGATGTTTAGTTCAATAGTTTAAGAGCACACTGTAGACTTGTAGAAGTATATATTCTTGAAACAATAAATTGGAATCCCATTGTCCACCTAGACTTGAATTATATCCACCCATTTACGAAATTCATTACTCTTGTTAGTCAAAGGTTTCTGGCGAGACTGATACTTTAGTTTGTAATGAAAAGTTTCAACTTTTGAAAACGAGAAAACTTCATTTTAAACTTAATTTACATATCCAAAAATGATACTCTTCCTCTCTCAAGTTTTCGTTTGCCTCTAAAATATAATTTAGAAACCCCTTCTACCCTTCTCCATCTTATAATCTGGCACTCCTAATTTGTACTAAATATGTGTAAGCCAGAAAAGTTTTACAATCGGAAATCCTCAAGCAGATTTTCCGTCAATTAAAACCTTCACCTGCCTTTACCACCAACAATTCAATCTTGAGCCTTAGAAGCACCTAGTACCGTGGACTAGCTTGCCAATTTTAAGAAATGGAGCTCGCCACATTTATTGCAAGTATTTGAAAAATTTACTTTAACAAGAATACTTCAGGTTCTTTAATTGCCAAACTGGAAAATTGGCTGAGCAAATAAACATATATTTTCTCAAATTTCCTATTTAATTAAACACTTATTTTTGTGTTTAGAATCCGAACGCGTTCGATGAGAATGTGAAGAACTCACGACTCTTCTAGGCCGATATGGGTTGTAAAAGGTAAATTTCGAACTCAGTATGATAATTTTTTCAGAATATACCACGTTTTCAATGTCCGCTATAACTATATATTTTAATTTTGGTTTCAGGGCAAACATCTTCATCAGAATTTATTCAACGGAAAGTTTGACGATCTTATAACATATATATCCTTTTTTCAATTTACAAATGGAATTTTTTTTCTGAATTTTTAAAAGTTGTACATAAGATGAATTAATTACGTTTTAAATTTTCATGCCATCCTCCTTTTTCAAGGAAAAGGATTTTTTTCTGTAATACTTGTGCGTTCAAATAGGAAACATGTGTTCTTTCTAATAAATAGTTCAAAGTAATTTTTCAAAGAAAGACTGTTTTCCTTATAGAATTTAATAATATTGAAATAATATTTCAATTACAGCATTATTTTCTTGTTTTACTTTGCAGTATGCTTTTAGATATCGGTCCCCTCAAACGACAAAAGAGGAGTCTATTCCGAAATATGCAAAACAAGGAAAATTAATTAATAGAATTGTAGACTTTTTCCTAATCTCAAATTACTCTATAGTAGTCTCCACTCTACTCTACAGTTATCTCTAATTTTGCTTTATATTTGTCATAAAATGCATTTTCTGAATTATAACGAAAATTCAGTAAATTAATGTTTTTATTTTTGAACTATATCATAGGAAGTTATCTTAAAAATTTCTTGAAAAAACTTTCACAATTTGTGGGATATATTCTCTGAGATACTTTGGGGCTTTTCCCCAAACACGTGGTGACAGAAATTGCACAAAAATGAGGATTTTTTACAATAATATTTGAAAAATTTCTTCACATACAGCAAGTATTCCATAACATTTTTTTGGTATTTCCGCAAGATAGTTAGGGAAATTTGTCCAAGATATTGAAGTAAATTAACACGATTTACAGGAAATATTCCCCAAAATATGTTAGAGAATGTTCTTCAGCGTCTAGGAAATATTTCCAATGAAATTTTGCTGAAATATTGCCCAAAATATTTTGGGAAAATTTTCCCAAAATTTTTTGAGAAAAATTCCCAAACTTTGGTGTAATTTGCGTTACTATGATTTTGAGAAAAATTCCCTCCGACATTTTTTAGAGTGTATGGAAGTCTGCCACGAATTCAGGCATTAGTTTTCCATAGTCCCTTCCGAGTTTCCGCAAATGCTGTCCATTTACTTAGAAATAATTTTCGATATTTGTAGTTGCTACCTTTTGAGCTCATGGTGCGATAATTATTTTAAACAATATTAACAATTTTAACAAATGATGTAGAATGATCGACAGATCTCTTCTCAAAGAATTCAGTGGTATAAAAAACTCATTTTACGATTTTTTTCAGTTACTGTCTTCTTTCGTAGAACGGCAGTGTTAGGGTCAATAAGTTTTGCAGCCACCCTCGAACCCACTTTAAATACTTTTTTCAAGCAAAATTTTCAAATTAGAGTGAAAAAATCTTACGTAAAAAACTTATTTGACCATCTACCTCTATATGTAAGACTGCATAGCAAAATCGTAGACCCACCTACTTCTTGCGTAATTTATGTAGTGAAATGAAGAACAGATTAGGAGCCTGAAAATGCCGTGTTTCTGTATACTTTTTTGCAAACAATGTTTCGCTAGAGTAATTTTTTTACAAGTTTATCATAGAAAAAAATGGGGTTTCTATTAGAATCAATTTTTGATTCCAAGGGAGCTGCAACAAGAAGGAACCCTCTTGCTGAAAAAGAACCCAAAACGATGAATTTGTTCCAAAGAAGACTTCAGTTTGACCTCCAAAGGACAAAGATATTTATCTTTGTTCAAGTGTTCTCCAAGGGAACCCTTTTGAGTCTCCACAGGTTTCCATTGAATTTCAAGGTATAAAAACTACCAACTTTTATTTAAGTCTCACGTTCAAAGAAGTCCCAGTTTCTTCTGTGCTCTGATTCCTTATTGTCGGGTAAATTGCAGACGTAATACAATGAAATGCAAATCAGCTCTGAATTTCTTCTTCTGTGTTTAGGTTTAATGTACAGCGCTTGCTTTAATAGTCCAGGGGGTCGATCATGTAAATAATTTCATACTTCACATTCCACATTTCACTTTTCATTTTTCACATGTCATTGTTTTTGTTGTCAAATTCACGTCACATGTCGAAGCTAACTTCAAGTGTGCTCTGAAATAAGACGTTTTACAACAAAAATAGCGACATGTAAAAAATATGAAATGAAATATGAAATCATACATAATCGACCCCTGAGCAAACTACTGAAGTTTCTTCTCATACTATTGAGGGTCTGTTTCAAATTTACTGTTAGTCAGTACAAGTTTTCATATTTATATTTACCCCTATTATTATTCTCAGAAGCTGCTTGTCAAAAGCATTTTTATCGCAAGTTTTTATTGTCAGACCACTGAACTACAAATGCTATTTTGCGAATGTTGAAAATCCTTTTTATACACAGGAATTTAGGCGACTTGCATAAGAATCGAGGGATTTTCTTAACTAAAGTAGGAAGGCTTCTATTTAAACTGCTCAAATGTGTGCAGGGAGACGTGGTAAATACAATGCGACGTGTCTGAAATTCCTATACACGTGTCCTACCTATAGTCACACAATGTTTAGTCTTTTGTTTGACATGAGTCACCTTCTGTACGAGGCAAAGTATGTCGGGAAACATGTGTGTAATATACTGTTCTGGGCATATGCAAGAGTTCAACAGGTACAGATGATGTTCCCTCATCTGTACGGAAACGTGTACACGCATGCACGCTCGGTCGACGAATGATGAAGGGCTTTCAGCATTGTCTCCCTCTTGTATGACTCACTAGTCGAACTACAAAGTCATCATAGTTCACATGAGTTATGTAGAGATCCTCGCAATACATTCGGTACTTTAAAGCAGCGACCTTACCATTTCGAGTGTTCATTCAACGAAAATGATCGATTGCGCAATTATCTTCAAATTTGAAGCTCTCATAAAATTTTGTTTAATAGTGTTTGGGCGTATATGGATATGGAACATTTTCTACCAGGGCTATTGACTTTTCGATATAAACAAGAGAAACACAAATTTCTTAATGTGTACGTCTATATGAAAAGTATAGGAGATAATTGCACTTCTCTGAGTCAATGTTTAAATTAACATTTTCAAGTTTGAGTTGGAGGCGATACTATGACCCATCCTGTATTTATCGGGACTATACTTATGCTCCAGAAGCAACCGGAAGTTAATATATTTTATGTTCGAGGAAAACAATATAATATCTGCACTCATAGCACTCGCCAATTACAAATGCGGTTTCCTTGTATCATACTTACCCTTATTGACTCTACTTTCAATTAATGGACAGTTGTCATTTTTAACGCTTATATAACAATGAAATTTCGGACGCACGTTGGGGGGATTTGAACCTAACGACTAATTCTATAACTAATGCTCGCAAGTTAACCATTACGATATGACGCAAGTTGCGATCTGTTACAAAAAACCGAAATGCATTTTTCTGCACGTAAATACTTGATCATTGCGATTTTATGAACTATCTTTCTGTACAACTCAACTACCATAAATAATTTCTTACGAGTTTCATTAGGAGTTCATTGTTTCAGACAATTACTCTGAACTGCAAAAATTTTAGACTTCCGAAAATCGATCTTTTCCAATTCCATATTCATGCAGAATGAGAATTTTCAAAAAATCCCAAAATTAAAATTGTTGAAAATTTATGTCTCAAAAACGGCTACAGATACGACAAAACTAAGAACATTTTAGTTTTTTTATAATAACAAATGTACCATCAGTCGGCTTTTTAAAGAAATCAACAGATTTTTGATAATTCCCAAAATTAAAATTTTAAAAATTTTGGTATAAGTCGAGACCAGCTAGAGATAAGTGAAAAATAACAGCATTTTTAAAAACTTCAACGAAGAATCACTATCACAGCGATTCCTATGACTGCGCCAAAATAATAAATTTTTGAAAATTAAAATTTTCCCAATATTGACATTTTACTTTGCACTGGGATAGTACTAAGCCAGTACCGAGCCAACCTTTGCATAACTTCTAAGTCGGACGTGAGCCAGCAGTTGGACTCTGTTCTGGGGCAATCCGAAACCAAAACCGCGCCAATCGTCGATAGAACTCCAAAGTCAACCGCTTTCGAATCACTTCAGGAGGTGCTATTTTTTTATCCTTTTAAGGTTCCCGCTGATTTCTGTCTTCAGATCTGACTCTGCAAACGCAGCTTGGCTCTCGATGCGGTCTTGTCCGCACCAGTGCAACTCGCTGCCAGATGGCCGTAGCCTTGGCAGCGGTAACATCTGATGGCCTGTACTTTTTTCTTCACCCTGCAAGATACCCACTCCACATTTAGATGTTATGATTCGATCAGCTTCGCGGCCATCTCAGCCTTTAGCTCCACCTAAGGCTTTGGGCTTCCCCTGAAAGCCTTCTTGGTCATCCTGACCTTAACCCCGCCAGTCTTTAACTGCCTGAAGTGTTGCCTTACGACTTCCCTTATTTCCTGTTCCTCCGTTGATGGCGCTAGGTGGAGGATCTCCACCTCGGTGCAGGGAACTAGCTTGCGGACGTTCCCCCGTTTCCTACAGCCACCCTGATGGCAGAGGTCAGTTTTGCCCTGCCCTTTGCCTCCTTATCCACCTCAATGAGAACGTCATCGTTCCTGGTTTTCCGTACACCAAGGGTGTTTGGCTTCAATGTGCTCTCGAGGTTCTTAAGGGCCTCGACGTTACTTTGAGCCTTCGGCCGGTTTTATAAGAACCGCCTTGGGTTGCGCTCGTCTTGCAATCTCCTTCTTCTTTTCAGGCTTGCTGACAGGTTCCTCCTCCCTAGTGTTGGTATTTAATGCTGCGGGTCCAGCTCCATGAATCCGAGGCTTGAGCTTCTTTGGTGCCGGTCTAGATGCGCCAGCCTCCGTCGGGCTCGCGGTAAGCTCTTTCTTCCTCTTCCCTTCAGTAGGAGCGAGAGTCGCCTCGGCTTGTTCTAGTGTCTGAGTCCCTTTGACGGCCACGTGCGGTGGACTACAGACCGACTCCTTTGATCTGTTGTCCGCGCTGAATCTCTCTCATTTTTCATGCGAACGTGTCGCATACGAAAAAGTCGTGGGACAGCTCGCCCGACATCCTGCTCTCTCTTTCAGATTTCAGCTTCGTAACATCCTCATTGCATCATCTAGACTATCTCTAATCGGCCTGAACATATTCCGATCAATTCCGCAGAACTGCGTTATTCTGTTCATCACAGTCTCCATTTCATCGAGTTTCTGGGCCTTCTCCCCCCTCCGTTCGTTTACTACAACCTTATATTGCCCTGCTTGTGACCTGTCCCAGTCTCTCTTCTTCCATTCCTTCCCGGCCGCCTCGACGTCCGACTCCCCTCCAAACACCACCTCACAAAAACTTTGGTTTAATTGAGCATTTTCCATTCGATTCCCAGGAGTAGCTAGGAAAATGTACGGTCCGCCCTCGCAGAGTCCCGCATGCGAGGGTAAGGTCTCAATACTCTCGGAGGCGACCTGATATCCTAGAGGCACCGTATAGAACACCACTCTCTGGTGCCACGCAACCTTCGGCACAGTTGTTCACGCGTTGGCTTGGGGGTTTTCCTTCTAGAACATCTCTGCACCATTGTCTGCGACTGCTCATTTAGTTGCGGAATCGTATGCAGCAGAAGCCCTCGGTACAGGGTCTCTCTATCCGCAACCCGAGGGCGCGCCCGGTAGCCTGGTCAAAGGTGCCGAGGCTCACCAGCAATTGTATTCTGTACTGAGCAGTACTGAGTCGACACTTCGCGAGTACCAACAGTCAGTATTGCTCCTCGTTTACATCTGGTGCAGTATTATGCCATTTTGAAGGTCCGACATAAGTCCAAATTTTACACTTGGGGCCTCGTCGCGTCGTTTTAGAAATAAAGCTTTCAGTAAATAATGATACAGATATAAAAATATTGAAAGATATATGAACTGTTTTCGACACTTGGGAATCAATTGATTTTCTTCGCTTTTTTATGCTAGACAGTCGAGCTTTTTTTGATAAACACAAATGATGCCTCATCCGCTTTTTAGTTATAATCAGTACTTATATAAAGTGTCTACGAGCTTTCGCTGACACTTTTTTTATACAATGAACTGAAAGTTGAACAATTTTTAGTTTTACATCATTACACTCTAGTAACCTTGAGTGAAAAATTATTCATGTACACTAACGGCAGAAAGTTTGGGTACATTTTCGTTAACTATGTGAAAATCTATAATTCACTTCAAAGGCGAATATCTGTGCAGAAACTGAATCTCCGACTTTGTAAGCAGAATCGTTCGGAAGATTAGAAAATTTCGCGTTGAAATTGCTTTGGTTGAAATTATTTTTAAGAATGAGTCAAAAAATATTTAGCTTTCAATTCAAAAGTTTTTTTAGCCAAATTAACATTTTGAAATCTTGAGTTCTACTCTATGCCAAATCTAGAAAATTGTTCCTGAAAATGTGGAAAAATCCTAAAATAAGAAGTGAATCCTACTCTTTAAATACAAATCAAAAGCACGATTAAATATTATGTCATTGCAGAGTATTCATGAACAATATTTACTCGTGCAACAGCGGGAAGCCAACAGTCCGAGATTTGTTGTTAACCTTCATTTGTTATAAGGTTTTAAGTTTTGAATATGAGACCAATGAGAATTAAAAAGTTATTGTTCTAAATACGATGTTTATAATTCTTAACATTTTAACAATATAATAATATTACTAAGTTATTTATTCAATGAGAATATACGATTTTTTGCACGACTGCATTTGTAAATGTAAGTTTAAATGCAGTTCTTACATTCTCTTCAACAAAAAATTGAGATATTCTTTAAAAAACGATTCTTAACTTTTAGTAACAGCTTACCCCGGGGCGGTAGCAACTGGCCCCGCAACTGGTCTTGAAGTTCCGTTGCGAACTGCCATAGACAAATGGTTTTCAATAAGAAACCAATGATCATATGAAACAAATCTGCTTAAATCCCTCAAATACAATATATTCAACGATAAATTAATCGATAGTGAATTGAATAAATAACTTTTTCGTAAGTCATTTTTTATTTTAGCCAAAAGTCTAGCTCCGGCCTCCCCTACCCTTATTCGGTAAAATAAAATTGGTGCCAAAAACAAAATCGGAAAGCAAAAATTATGCCGAACAGTAATGTGGAATGATAAAAATTAAGACAAACAGTAAGTCCGAAATATAGAAATTATTTATTATATATTATTTTATTATATGATTTACTTATTTTTATTTGCATATTTTTTATTATTTATTTAAAAAGTGAATTACAGTAGCTTTAAGAGCTGTTCAAATTGTGGGAGAAACTTTAGAAGTTTGAATCAAAGAGTTGAATATTTTTCATTTTAATTTCAAAAATAATTTTCATTTTCAACTTGTTCACAGTCTCTAAACTTTTTACGTATGTGTGTATTATTAATTTTAAATTTAAACAAGACAGATATTTTATAATTACTTATCTTGAGATTACTGTTTCAGATTATCATATATCTAATATAAAAATTAAAAAGTGAAGTTGAAATTAAGAGCAAGAATTACATTATGATTATTACGTATTAAACTGTATTGCGTGTGACGCCGCGCCTCCTACTGAAATATCTATTTTGTAGTGAGGACTCAAAGTTCAGATAAATCGCTCTTCGTGATGTGTCTCATCCATTCTGACATTCAAGAGGCTCGTTTACGCCGAGTATTGCTACCACCTCCTACCAGGAGTCTCAACATCCAAGAGTAACACGTTTTCCAAACCCAGCCGGCCGCTCGCACGTGGCGACCGGAAAACGATCTCTGGAATCGCGAGACTCGCGCTGCGAGCGAAGCTCTGCAGCTCTTGCGAGCGAGAGTCGTTGCCAGGACCAGATAATATTTACTCCTGCGAGCGAGAGCGTTGACAGGAGCATAGAATATATACTCGTGCCACGAGTGCTCCTGACTAGACCTTCCAGCTCCTAATATTTTCTCGATACGCTCCTGAGCATTGCGAGTGTGGGGGAACTCATCCGCTCACTCTTCATCGCGCTCCTAGTCCCTGGTAAAGTAGTAGCTTGTAGTGAAGGACGATATACAAGCTCTATATGTATAAATAGGCATATTTGATTATGTTTGACATAAAATATATATAAAAAAATGTCTTTTAGCTGAATACTTTTTACATGAGGATGGAAGTGAGAAGACACGTCGTGTTTATTCTATTTCAGAAATAAGATATTCCCGCGAAGTGATGAGTATTTGAATTATTGACCGGGCTAAACCATGTTTATAGCCAGGAGATTTTTTTCGTAATATGGGATTTTCCCATTTTGCGTGGAAACAATTCGCGGCAAAGTTCCACAAAAAGTACTACTTGCTCGTATATGCGACATCTTGCATCATTTACGTGAAAAGTTCAAAAATTATATTCTCAGGAAAAAAAATTCTCCTTGCCTCAAAAATTGTTTAGTCAAAATCCTTATACGGCAAGGACAAACTTTTTTCAAATATTGAAAAATAAAAAAGGTTGAGTTACATAGAAAATCTTCTCCCTTATTTGTATTTTGAAAATATGAGAAGAACATTTGTTAGAAGAGCCCACCTTTTTTTTTCTAATATTTTGAACAAGCTTCTGCTTATGTAAGGATAAAGCATGCAAGATAGTACCAAAGACCAGGAGGTATTTTTGGTAGAAGTACTTTAGATTTGCACACGTTTATATTAAAATCGTTTTCTATTTTCTGTTATTTCCGCAAAAAATTTGAAGATTCGATTTCCTGAAGGAAATAATTTAGCCCTCATAAATCTGATAAAGTGTCTTTGACAATATGTTTCGAAGTTTATTTTATGTTTTCATTAGATTACTTTTTTTCTTTGGAAATTAGGCTTCAACTTTTCATTTTCTTTCGTGGTACATCAGGTTTACAGTACAAGTCTTGAAACTGTCCCGAAATCCGAAACATATGTTGTGCCAACTTTTTATTGCAACTAAGCATTTTCCTCTCATTCCGTGGATCTTACCTTCATTTCCGTTGTGGGTATGGCAATTGGGTTGTAAACTTGGAGAGTCTTTACGGTTCTTTTTCCCCGGTTGAGGCAAAGTTTGCACCTAATCCGAAACAAATGTTGCACTTTTTATAATTGCAACTCACCTCTTCATTTTTCTGTCCTACAACCTCCAGTTATCTGTGTTCTGTAGCACAAGAAACATCTTACTTTTAAAGCGGCAGTTTTATAAGTGGCGTTATACGCATTCCACACTTTTTTCGCGCATAATATCCACAATTCCATTTCTGCCTTTTCGATTAAATATTGCGTAAAAGCTTTTCTTCTTCTTGAATTTCTGTTTTCGAAGTGACAGTTTTCTCTGTGAAGTAATACGCATTTCACCGGCTTTCGTGCATAATATTCCAAATTCCATTTCTTCATTTTTAATTGAGTAGCGACTACAAACTTTTTTTCCTGTTTACTTCCTGGTTTCAAAGTGACAGTTTTCTGAGGGACGTGATTCTCATTCCAAAGTTTTTCGCGTAAAATATCCCTAATCCTCTGTTAAATAACACATAAGAAATTTTCTTTGCATGTCACTTTTGTGCTTATCAATTTGTCTTCAAAGTGTCTTCCTTTTCAAAGTGACAGTTTTCTAAGGAACGTGATACTCATTCCAAACTTTTTCGCGTATTTATTTTCACTACATCTGCTATATAATGGGACATATATACAAAGACGTGAAAAACAATAGACGTAAAAATGGCCGCGCTACATCTCAGAAACTACAAATGAAAAAACTGTAAGTACTATGACGAATACTTATTGAATTATGCTTATTTGCAATGCACGTATCCTTCGCTTCAGAAGGAAATGGTTTCATGTTAATTTTTCCTCACAAATGAGATAACACTGCCAAATGATTGTTTCATATTTTCTTTTTATGAAACTTTCATTTTAATTTCAGAACTGGCTTCTAAATATTGCGAATTAACAATTGCAATCTTATATCGTAAAAACTCCATAGGGGCCGTTTAGAAACTACGTCACGCTATTTTGAACAATTATGCCACTCCACCTCTTCTTAGTCACAGGCCATCACTCAGAAAACGCGAAACATGCAAACAGAAAATGTTAATGGACTTCGCAGCCTAAAATGACTCAAAACAGGAGAAATAGGGTTTCGCAATAAAATTAATGTATAAGTCGCAATGTATTCCATTTTGAACCGAAAAAGATTCATTTTCTACCAAAAGAGCAGAATTTTCAGCGAAGGAGTTGAGTTTTCAACTTAAACAGTGGAATATTTTTGAAAAAATGTTCACTTTTGAACTCGAAAATATGCATTATCAACAAGGAAAGATGATTTTTCATACAAATACTTAATTTTCTACAAACCAACAAAATAATATCACACCAAACAGTTGCATTTGCAACCAATTAGTTACACTTTCAAGCTAAAGAAACCATTTATTTTGAAATAGTTGAATTTTCAACCTACAAAAATATATTTTTAACGAAATTTCCGATTTTTGAAACAAAAAGGATTTAACTTCAACCAAAAACAGTTGAATTTTCTTCAAGTACTTTTTCATGCCAAAAAGGCGAATATGTATTTAAGAAGACAGTTGAATTTTCAATTCAAAAGGATGAATGTACAACAGAACAGTTAAATTGTAAAACAAAAAAATTACGTTTGCAACAAAAAAATAAGTTTTCAACTAAATAGTTGCATTTTTTACAAAATAATAAAATTTTTAACAAATTATTTGAATTCTCAAAAAAAACGAACTTTTAAAAAAGAGTTTCAACTTCCAACAAAGTACTTGAATTTCTAATTCAAAAAGATTAATTATGAATGAAAAATATAATTTTTGATATTTAAAGCAAGAAAACATTTTAATTATATTATAGTTATAGTTCATATTTTGAATTATATTTATAGTTATAGAGTTCATATTCCAACCTTAACAGATTTTAATTCTCAGCCAAAATCAGTTGAATTTAAACAAAGAAGACGAATTTTTAACAAGGCAGTTGAAGTTTCAACGAAATAATGAAATTTTGTCACCAAACTTTTTCACTTTCAAACCCAAAAATGTAAATTTGTAACAAACAAAAATCTAATTGGCAACTAAACAGTTGTATTTAGAGCCACCTAGGTGAACTTTCAAGCAAAAGGGAGAAATTTGCAACAGAATAGTTTAATTTGTAACCAAATAGTTGAATTTCCAAATGACAAAGATAAATTGTTAAGACAAAACGATAAATTTTCAATCCAAAAAGACGAATTATTTACAAAAGAAACTGAATTTTCAATCCCCTTATTGGATTCATTATTTGATTATTACATCAAAAATATACTTTTTTCCGAAAAAAAACGACCTTGTCCGCAAATCTTGTTACTCTTCAGATTATGTATGCAAAAAACTAGACAAAATGGCTTCTTCGTTTGGACTCAGTTTTACATTTCGGATTTCCCCATGATTTCGATTCGCTGCAGGCTTGGATATTCGGAGTGCAAGGGCTGAGAGGGGTAGACAGCAGTGGGCTCTCTCTTATTCGCTTCCCTCGACTCGAGTACGCCACCTGACGGCCGCTGACCGAAGCTTCCTATGGGGAGAATTAGGTGGTGGGGGAAAAAATATATTTAAAAATCTGGGCAAGATTAACAATATTGCGTGTGCTCGGCTGTAACTTCGTCTCTCCCTGCATCTTTGAATCGCTTTAATGATAACCGCCAACTTACGGGTGCTGGAGCTTTCTGTTTTCCCCCACCACTTGCCCACCACCTAATTCCCCCCATAGGCAGCTTTGGTCAGCCGCCGCGAGGCGGCGTACTCGAGTCGAGGGAAGCGAATAGGGGCAGACTAGTAGATTAGGAAAATAATTTCGACCAATGAGGTGTTTGCTACAATTTGTGCAACCACCTCATTGGTCGAAACTAATTCTACTAATCTACCTTCATGGACTGCGCTCTCAGACCTGAGGGCTCAGATAGATTAGCAGGCAGTGTGGAACTTTCGGAGGTTGGTTGTGCCTGGGTGGCAAAACCAGGCGTAAATGGGTCGTGAATCCACCGGTGATCCCCGAACCCGCTGTCACCTAGATTCGAGTGTAGTTCGACCAAGGACCTGGATCGCAGCATAATTTGGATTAAGACAAGGTACCAATAAACCAACGTACTCAAAAGAAAAACTAAACAGTGAGTTTCAAGTTCTCAATTCTAGCTGCCCCCTTCCTCTTCTCTGTTATGTGTTAAGACGACTAATTAGTCCGTTCTTTCCAGATGGAGAAGCAGAATCGAGTGGAAATTAATTTGAAAAGCCCTTCAACCTCTGAGCACTTATCGTCTAGTAGCAACACCTATTACCATTTGTACCTTGAAAATAAACTGATTAATCCATAATTTATGTCTCTAAATTCAATGGTTTGTGCGCTCGTCCCGAGTTTCAAGTCCCTCCCGATTCCAATTAAATTGAGCAATTAAGGAAAATGTGGTTATGTATATGTTTTAGGAAATAACACCATGATACCTCAAAACTTCAGAAAATTCAACATTTTTCAATTAGGATAGTTTGAAATTCAACAAAATTTGTGAATCTAAATGTTAATAGTATCAATTATTTTTTATTTAAATCATAGTTTCAGATATGATCAACATTTTTTGTTTTTCATTTTTATGAATATTTTTCGTGTATCCTTGCAGCTGCCGTTACCTTTCGAATGAAAAATATTCAAGAGATCCATGTCAGCAAGCAATAGGAAAGTGACTACCAGGGTCTAGCGATAGAGAGGGTGGTAGGCAAATAAGAACGATAAGAGCTGGAACAACAAATCTAGGCTAAGCTGAAGATACCTTAGGAAATGAAGAACCGATTCCAGAACCTGAATGTGTCGAGCTCATGTGGTGATGAATGATTATGTTTATCGTTTTGCATTCATTTCAAATATTTCATTTAGTTCATTCAATTAAAGAATGCACCGAAAAGAAAATGAATTTGATGTTAAAATAACCAGAATTTAAAAAATAAATCTCTGCATTATAACTTTTAGAGAGCACGATTTTTTAGAGAGTTTTGATGCCCACAGTAAAAAGTTTACTATATACAACAGTTTTAATAGTGGAAAAGATTTTTCTCAAATATTTATATGTTCAATGATTAATCAATTTTAACGTATAACTAGCTTCAATATTCCCAGCAAAAAAATCAGCAGTATTTTTATGCAAATTTTTCGATAATTTGATTTGATAAGTGGAAGGCTCATGACACTAAATTTAACATTTTTTTTTCTGACTTACAAGCGTTCAAATTGAAATCTATAAAACTGAACAGTTTAAATTTGCGACTCTTAAAATTTTGAAATTTTAGAATGAATCATTTAAAATGTACAATTTAATATTGATGCAGATTGTAGGAATGAATTTTAAGTATCTCCTATTTTAGAATAATTTACAAGTATGGTTAAAAATTGAAAAGCTTTTATTTTCATCCTTCCAGACACTTTGAGAAATTTGTAAGGAAACAAATAGTATAATAATGAATACAGGTGCAAACCTAATTTATACTTTAAGCCTCTCTACATTACATGAAACAATGAAAATAGAGCGAAAATAGAATCATCCAGTTTACCTTACACGGGTTGCTTATTTGATTTGAATATATCCGCGTTGAGCAACTGCACTTGCGCGGTATATTACAAGTACGTGGCGGAACTAATCCGCCAGTGAGGGCTGGTATCGTTCGTTCTTGCTAGTAAAATCATCTGCTGAAAATATAAGGGGACGGATCTCGGCACTCCGGAATTCATTATTTCTCATAATGGTTCGGTGTTCTATAGTTAGAATGACAGATAATTGCAGACTTTTAATAGACATCAGAGTTTCTAGAAGGTTCGATTTCTAGAAGATTCAAGTTCCTAGGGAAGTTTAGCGAAGAAGTAGGGGTGGGTGGTGGCTCGGTTGGTAAAAAAGGGACTCTTCCTATCGATCGAGTCAATATTACAGGCCAGTATCCCACCTTACCGACTGTCGGGAAAACAGTTGTCGGTAGTTACCGAAGGTGCCAGTGATGCGATCTGTCGGTGGCGGTTGGAACTACGTAGTTGCCAGCGAACTCTCATAGCTATACTACTAAAATCAAATTTGTAAGTTAAAAAATGAATATAAAAATTAATTTGATAATTTTGTTTATTTAATAACCAAATTTGCAAGAACAGTGAAAAAAAGCTCTTCAATTATGGATAGCAAGACGCTTTCACATGCGAATACTTTCAAATCAATCGACTTCGCAAAATAGTACTCGTATTCATGAATATGAGGACATTTAAAATTCTCAAAATTCTTCATGAAACAATACTGACGCTAAAGAAATAAATTACACGTTTAAAAAAATTAATGTAATTTTTAAATAACTTCACTAATATATGATAAGATTTTATATATTAATATCCAAGAAGTAGCAGTTATATTTTGTATTCAGATACTTATCTGCTTCATACAAATATGTTATAGTTCAATTCTAAAAATAACAGTACTTCTAATAACAAACTAATATTAACGGCTGATGGTAAACATTATCCCAGACGTGTAAACTTTACTTACAAAAAAAAATTCGAATAATCAATTAATTAATAGGCTCGTTCACAAATAGTAGTAATAAGAATAATAATTTTTTTAATAGTGTTTTTATCCGTATTATCTATCATATTCAGCCAGACATCTCTAAGCTCACACTCATCTTTACTTTCACTTACACGTTAATATCTTACAGTTGAGAGAAATTTACATTCTACTGAAAGATGATATACGGGTTCTATACTAAAAAATATTCTCATGACAGTACATACAATAATAATCAATCACATTCAATCTGCAGGTTTTATTCGGCGAGTAAGAGAGCGGATAGATTTTAGATCAATCTAGAAGTCGCGTATTGCTTATTCAGACAACATACTCGTCTCACAATACCGCTTCGACACGGGTCGCTGATTAATCTTTCTAGCAATCACCTCAGGTGGAGAGTTTCACAAAGCCGTCGTGCGTCACAGTTCACACATAAGCACACAAACTGACTAATAATCCCATAGATAGATCCGTACTCTTCACCCCAACCACATCAATTAAGCGAAGCTCTCCACGAGGACCCATGAGTATCCAAAATTTTTTGTTTTAGGCGTCTATCGCTCTGCTGACTCTCTTCGCCACACATTCCTGACACAAAATTTTTCGACACACACCTCTATCTTGGCATGCATCTTTTGCTTCTTTTACTATACATCCATACAACTTTTAAATGGTCTCAAAGCATTCAATTCTATAAATTTACTTACTGCCTCCAACAATTTCTTATTCTTCCTCTTTCACCATCCACTATAAAGACAGGCCCGCCAAATTAGCGCGGTGAGAAAGTATGAACAAGTTTTTCAACAGTTAACTCTGCACGCACAACTGAAATGCGCGGCTGGAAAAGTTCGAGACCCCGCATGCGCGAGGCGATACAAAGTTTCTAGCTGCATTAAACATTTTTGAAAATATTGATCGATTTTATAAGACGCCCTGATTTTTTTTCAATTGAAACCAGAAATGCTCAAGAGTACTTTACTCTTTGAACAGCTCGTTAGCCATACCTGGTTTAAAAAATATCGCAATAATTCGGTAATTATACAATTGTGGGAATTCAATAATTTCGCTAATTCGAAATTTCTAAATTTATTTAGTTGTCTTCAGTTTAGTTTGAATCAAGTTTCAGTTTAGTTTGGTTGTTTTATATTTCGGTAATTATATTTTCGGTATTTTCAATATTTGCGGAGGTTAACTTTATATGGATTCAATTTTTTTAACTTAAATTTATCCAAGCTTGGACAACCAACGATGATTTTATAATATCCCTAGGAAACGAGCGCTATGGCAACACTTCTTGTCTGAATTTGACTCCAAGGGTGTTAGGAAATCGAAAATTTTTCACAATAATCTACATGGTTCACACCCGTGATTTTCACGACAACGCAGTGCACTAGGGTATGATGTACTAACATTCCCAGAAAACCAGGAAACCCAGAATATAGGTGAAGGTTAAAAGTTCGACGTTCTGTGAGTTCAAATAGATTGCCTCAATGTCAGCGGTGAATTTTCTTTTTACCGCTGATATGCAAAAAATAAAGATTTTTACCGCTGACATGGCATCTGAGGCAGATCTACTGTCGAATGGTGCAAATTGTGACGTTGCGTCTAAATGTTCTTCCTTATCTTTCACTTACGCGATTGCAACCTGTCCTTATTTTACTCAGATATACTTTCATGATGATTCTATAATTAAGTAGCGTTATGTCGTACCAATACTGGCCGAAAAAAATTTAGAAGAATAGTGTAGTTATTCTTAATATGAATGAAAACATTTGTATATGGTTTCATTTCGATCATAAAAGAATAATTTTCGACTCGCCTTCTTCTAGGGACAGAGAATGAAAAATTAAAAAACATTTACTATTCGTTTAACGAACCGACAAACTCTTTTCCCTTTCTGTTGAATGTATCCGAATACTCCATCCTGCTTGATCTGTGACGGTTGCGATATCTTCCTACATCCACATCCCGAGATAAGGTTTTCGATTTTCCTCCACCTCTAGCTCTCGAGGGAGATCGGCACAGAACGCTCTTCCTGCCGCTTCTCGGCTGAATTATGGTCTGCAGATATCCTGCCGGCGGTTACAGTCACGCGTGGAAAGACTCCTGCGACGCTTCACTCTTCCGGAAAATGGTGGGAACCAAGTTCCGGTGTGCGGTTTGAGATCGGTCGCCTCTTTATCATATTTTATTATACATGAGGGAATGATACCAAGCAGCTTAGCTGACTTCTTAAGCGGATCAGACGCTGCAAACGCAGCAGAGAATTTATGGCAGCTTCCGCAATCTATGAAGTAGAATATGATGTCGACCAAGAGCGAATTACTTAACTTAATTCTCCTACAAGAAAGTTTGAAAAATTACTTGGAATCTCATGACTTCGTTCAAGTATCAGTGTTCTTCAAAAAAATTAAGGATTAATTATATTTCCTGATGGACATTTTTTAGTCATATATGGATATTAAAATTTCCCAGTGTTACGTCCCGAGCGAGAGCGAACGGTCGAGTTACAGGAAAAGATCTGTCACCATAGGAGGGTATATTTTATCTGACAATTCATGCTGGTAAGGATTGATAACACAGCTCCACAAAAAAAATTTGTTAGCCCCAGAAACCAGAATAGGCTTACCCTACATTTTTGTGTCGCTGAATCCGAATCCGGAGTCGGTTTGACTCCATCACGTCACATTTCGTCCCTAACCTCAAAAAACATGGAAAATCGCTAATTTTAGGTGAAGCATGATTCCTGTCTACGAAAAGTGGTCATATTCTACGTTCTCGAGGTCGCTGAGTACGAATGTGGAGTCGTTGTGGTTCTATGACGTCACACTTTGTCCCTAACCGAAAAAAAACGTGGCAAAATGGTAATTTTATGCGAAACGTGCATTTTTTCGATGCCAAGTGGTCATATCCTATGTTTCCGAGGTCGCTAAGTACAAATCCAGGGTCGTTGTGGTTTTATGACGTCACACTTCGTCTCTAATCTCAAAAAAAAAAAACGAGGCGGATTGGTGATTTTATGTAAAACATATTTATTCAATGCAAAGTGGTTGTATCGTATGTTTTTTAGGTTCCTGAGTTTGAATTCACAGCAGGTTCCTTTCCATTCACGCCCTGCTTGAGTATCGTACTCTTTTATCTTCAAAAGATCAACGTAATGGATTCGGCTTCTTTTTAACTCCTTTCCGTGTATGTTCTCTCTTCAATGTCCAATAAAAGTCTGCACTAATTTTTATATCCCACCTCCCTTGGTAGCGACGTTCCATGTCTTCCATATTTTGATGGAATCTTTCTCCATGCTCTTCACTGTAATCACCCAAATTCACTGGGAAATAGTCAATATGGAAATTTAATACATGTAAATTCGATCTCATATTACATCCCATTTTACCGAAGTTTTGTATCATATTTCTCACAATTATGCTGTAATTATCAGTCATGTGGTACCCCAAAAAGTTTTCAACAACTTTCTTGAGGCTTAACCAAGCTGCTCTTTGTACCTTGTTCATAGTTGTGACGAAATTCTGATACCTACACATTTTCCGGATTTGAGGTCCATCAAATATTCCTGCTTTTAGTTTTGCATCCGATAGTTCGGCGAATTGTCCTTGAAGACATATAAAGCAGCTATCTCTTTTTTCTAATGCTGATACAAACTGCTTCACATGCCCAGTTTTATATGCAAAGGTGGCAGTAAAACTCTCGCCGGATCCACTAGTGGGAGGTTGATGATGTTCTCTGATTCTGGATCAAAAGTTTCTCTGGCTGGCCAATCAATCTTTTTATAATGATTAGGTCGGTCTCTACCATCCCATAAGCATGGGACACATGAGTGTTCAACGTTACCTGATTGCTGACCCAGAATTATTGCCAATATTTTGAAATCCCCACATATTCGCCAATTGTGTTCTGAATATTTCAATTTATCCAATACCAACTTGATATTTTCGTAATTCTCTTTCGACGTAGTGAAATGTGCTACCGGTATGCAAGCAAAAACATTCGTATTGTGAAGCAAAACAGCTTTCAAACTTCTCTTACAGGAATCTATGAAGTCTCCATTCGATGGCTCTGTAAGTCCCTGGTTTCAATTCATTCATCAATCAATTTATATCGTGACAGTAAACTAATGAAGGCTCTTTTTCTTTTGTGGAATATTTCCTGAAATCTCTTTCTCAATTCCTATAGTTAGTTGCTTACACATTTTTTTCCACCAAGTTTTTCTTTTTAAGTATAGAAACCAAGAATTCACTTGTTTCTTTGAATGGTCCTAAATCTCTAATGAGATCGTTGAATTCTTTGTTTGAAAAAAGTTGTGGTTTCTTTTCTTCACTTCCTACATATTCGTCGTCAGTGTGAGATTTACTGGAGCATTCTCCTTCGCTAGCGTCTTCTTGGATCTCTAAAATTGATGGGTCTTATTCCTGTCGGAACATCGACGTAAGCAATGCTTGTTTTATTTTTTTTTGGTTGAATCCAGTTACATCGTTCTCGCAAATTTTGTACTTTCAGATTGTTGAGCTGAGGATTTTTTGATTTTATTTATAAATGCCATGAGTATATGATAGACCCACACATTAGGAATCCTGGTCCGATCGCAGGTGAGTCTGTCGTCCTGGGGGTGATACCCCTCGAACCTCC
>JAUMHM010105585.1:0-22430 GCA_032362435.1 Melikaiella ostensackeni
GTTTCCAAACCTGAAAAAGTCACTCGCCGGGAATAGATTTGGGTCGAATGAGGAGGTCATCGCCGCCACGGAGGCCTGTTTTGCAGACCTTGAGAAAACGTATTTTTTGGACGGGTTGAAAAAGTTGGAGCATCGCTCGGCCAAGTGTATTGAGTTAAAAGGAGATTATGTGGCAAAATAAATTGCCGCTTTTCCAAAATTTTCGTTTTTCTTTTGTAGGCTAAGTATTCATTGAATGACCCTCGTATAACGAGCAGATGCAGATGACAAGAGAAGGAATCTGAGACTACAAACGTATCATTAATGCATTGTATCTCTTTTGCATATAGTGATTCATTTGAGCGACACGATCCGAGAAACGAACGAAAATATTGTTCATTATCGCTTTGACAAACGCGTTGTCATCTCAGTTCGTCTTACTGAAACGAACTTCTCGTCAAATCAATCGATCTCACTGAGCAACCAAGAAGCTCGTTTCAAAAATTAAAAATATTGCTATATGTAAGTGAATGTAAGTAGAAAATTATATAAAAGACATAGAAATGCCTTTTTCTAGAGTAACATCAACTTTTACGTTCATACATGAGCAATATTAAAAAAATATATAACTTTGTGCCACAAAATATCTCACATTATAGACCAAAGAAACTTATTCAAATTTTTCTTTGAATTAAGAAAATGCAAAAAGACTTTGATGTTTGGTATTTTTTTAGAATTGATATCTTCCTTGAAAAAAAGTTGTTTTGAAAATATTGTTATTGGTTGAACTATTGAAATATTGGCAGTATTTGATTTAAAATTTTTTGTTTTCTTTACATTCTAAATTAAAAATAGGATAATTGAGATTTTGTGATATATTTCTTTTATTATTGAAAGTTATTAACAGATGGTTGACGAAAGAAACATGCTTACAATATTACTTGCTGAATAGATACATAATTTTATTATGGAATAACACAATATTATTCAGATTTGATGCCCTTGAAAATAGAATAATTCTTCCTTGTCCTCCAGTCATTTATACATAAAAGTTCGCGAGCGACGTCTTTCTTTAGTCAGTTTCGATGTTTTCGCATTATTAAGGAAAAGCAAGAAAAGGGGCGTTCCACGGGCACAGATGTGGCTTGAATGCTGGGGAAGTCGCGAGCCATATGGTACGTGTTAGATTGGGATAAATCTTTCGATGATTTTTCCACCAGAGAAGAATGCCAGCCGTCTCATGAGTTCTTTCTAATGTTGTATATTCACTAAATTCTTTTCTCCAGTCTTCAGTTGGCTTCTTCCATCCATGTACAGCTCTTTGCTGCTTCTTTCCTGAAGAATATTTTCTGTAATGTTCGTGTAAATCAATCTCTTTGTCACTTGATTTTTTTCCTGGAAGTTGTTGATCAGAAACTTCAATTTGAACATCTTCTTGAGGAGGTACAACGCAATAATCCGTTCTGTATATTTCTTCGAACTTCTTAATAGACCCTGCTTTCATGCTTCTTCCCCATTCTGTAAAATCGAAGACCTTATCGATTCGATAAAGATCTTAATCGAAGTTTTATGCCTAGGATCAAGAATTAGAATTGCGCAATAGACCCAGTTAAATTCTCGGTAATGTTTAAATAATTTTGCTTGGGCTGCATAGAGCGCGTTTTTAATTTTTCAAATCATTTAGAATCATATCAAGTTTTTCGTCTAGTTCTTGGACAGCATCATCCATCTTATCAAGTAGTAAATTGAATGCTACAATGGCTAATGGGGGAGTCGCATATTTTTCTCCTGAAAGAGCTTTGGATACATATTTGAAGTGCTTCAGACGTTTGTGAGCTGCAGTTAGAAGAGTCTAGTCATCCTCATCCAAGCAGTAACTATGCAATTCTGGATTTCAAATACACAAGAGTTCTGTCGCTTTCTGCATTTTCAACGCCTTGGCCATCATATCATCAGAAGAATGCCATCTTGTTTTCACGTCATTACTCGGTGCCATCATTTTCGTATTCTTTGTGATGCAGCAACACTCCAGCTTGTGACGTAGTTGTTCGCTGTACTTTAAGTTTATAAATGACTTTCTCAATTTTCCTACAGGTGACTAATTTCTACTACTTTCTGCTCCTCCTATTATTATTTCATCCTCATCAATTTCACAATCTGGCTCAATCTCATCTTCGTTTTGCAGTCTTAATTCCTTAAGGAAATCTTGCACACCTAACTTTTCAATGTGAGCGATGCACCTAAAATTTGTTCTTGTGAATCAAACTCAATACCGTCTTGGTCCATAAGCAACTCGAATTCAGCAATGATATTTGTGTTGCTAGCAGCGTTATCTACAGTTATTCCTTGCACTTTCGTCTAAAGTTTATATTCTTTCAGAGAGTTTCAGCGTATCGGCGTGAATCACTACCTGCATAAAACTTCAACTTTTAATACTTTGAAGTTAGAGCATACAATTCATACGTTATCACCTCCAATTCATTTACATAAATCTTTGCAAAAATGAAAATAAAGTCTCTCATCAAAAGGTGTTTTTCTCAAAAAAGAATAGAAATCATAAATTACTAAATAGTCTGACTCGGCTGAATTTGCAGCAGTCCAGTAACCATTGCTGGATGTGCCGCATTCAATAGCGCTCGGCCAGCACCGAACCGAAACTTGTCTTGCATGATGCTGTAAGGCCATTTAGTGTTTCCAACTTTAGCATTCAGAATACCAGATTGCAGAGAGAAGTTGACCGCTGTACTGAAAACCCGGGTTTAATTCTCGGCAACTACATTTTTTCATCTAGCTCGACTGTTTCTGTTTCAGCAAATAAATGTTCATAATTTATTGTCTAGAACTTAGTATATGTCGACCCGTCAACATCCGCCGCTCTGTGTTCTTATAAATTATTTTTGGTCGATCATTCTCTACTATTGCGAGTATAGGACTGATTCCTGTTCTGGACTGGACTCTGTACAGTGCGCTGGAGCAGTCAGGCTGTCGACGAACTGTAATGTCTTTAGTTGCCTAAAGAAGGTAATACCGCGATTACACTTGATTCTATAAGGTAATTTTAATCTCGAACTCTTTCACAACACCAGCTAAGTATAGAATATCTGAACTACTAGCACTGAAGACCCAATTTTTTACTTTCATTTTTCTCCGACAGATCTCAGATTTTTCATTTGATCAGCAAATTGAACATCATAGTGATCCGATTCTCAAAATTAATCGCCTGTCATGTATTTTTATGAGGCTTCGAGTGTCAGTTGTTATGCCACGACTAAGTCATGACCGTCTACATGCACATTCGAATCGGAGCGTTCGAAGATATTTCCTACATTTTTTCCAAAGAAAATCATTAAGTTTCGATGAAGATTTGAACCACGTAAATCTAAAGAAACACCTATTGAAGGCGAAAAAAATAATTTCCAGAGCCATAGTGATTTATAGCATATGGTAGTATAGGAAAACCGCTTAATTGAAAGATGATTCAAAGTTTTCTAAAACATTTACTGTTGGTCCTCGGAAGTGGGTCTAGGAATGGACGTTTTTTCTGAAGTGTAAACATGTGTCTGGACTCTAGTTTAGAGACTGAATTAAAAGAAATTCATTTTATTGAGAGTTTCGAAAATCGAATAATTGAAATAACAGCAAAATTTACAATGTTTTGGAAATTCGTGAAAACTTTTTGAAAGTATGGAAGTATGGATGGTTTTTTTCCATCTTAGAGGCCAAACTGCAGGAGACTGGTGCCCTCCTCAGTGTACAACACAAACCGATCATAACTCCTTTGGTCCTGGATTTGTTTTTATACTTTCCTTTGCATGACCGAAGTTTGGTGGGACTAACGTTGTGAATGGACATAATTTTATGCTTATGGAATGAATTTCTCGCATCAAGTTGGTAATACATGGATTGGTGCTTAATTTCAGGTTCGTATCGAAAAAACCATGATTCGCTACACGCTATTATATTTCTCAAAAACCTTGGATCATTTTCGATGTTCTCCAGAATGTCAACACAAACGTTACTTCGAATCTTCTTTCGCTCAGGAGTGAGCAATTTTGGCACCATTTTGGCACAAACTTTTTTCATGAGTAAATTTTCATTCAAAATTTGTCTAACATTTTCTTTATCTATGTACACTAAGTCAGCAATGGTTCGAATACTCAGGCATCGATTTGCCCGGATAATTTCGCTCTTTTTTCAATGTTTCCGTTGGTTTTTGATGTGAGAGGACGGCCGGGACGCGAATCGTCTTCAATCACTTCCCTCCCCTCCTTGAATTTTTTAAACCAATCAAAAACTCGAGTACGAGATAGACACTTATCACCATAAACTTCCTTCAACAAATTATATGTTTCTGTAACGGATTTTCAAAGTTTCACAAGAAACTTCACGTTGGCGTGCTGTTTTACTTTCACAGTCAGCATAATTCCGGCGGAGCTCAGGTAGACGGTCAACTTCGAACAAAGTACTGTCGTACTGAGGATCATACAACCTTAAAATCTGGAGCGTAGGGGGATCACAGATCAATATCTGACCCTGCTTTCTGTTGCGGTGGCTCCAAGCAAGCGGCAAAGAAATCAGTCTGGTTATTTATTAGCAATACCTTGTATACTTCGGAGAGTCAATGATTGATTAATCCCATACTCATAATTTTTACCCAGACTACTGTGAAGTTCGAAATCTATCATCAATCACAAAATTCCACATATCCATCGGCATGGAAGGAAATTGAACACTATATTTGAGTTCTTGAAACTGATTACCTAAAAATTCATTATACTTCAATCATTTGGATTCCATAGTCCACAATGATTTTCGAATCATGAAGGATGTGACCGCAATATGCAGAGGAAATTATACCTCTTCTATTCCCATTAATGTAGTGCATTGCTCTTTGAACCAATTTGATCGCGGATACGTGATTCTAGGATAATAGCACATAATGGATAATATTCTACAACAAAGCGATGAGCGAACAATCATTTTACCACGTACCATGGATGATATAAGCTCACGCTTAAAGCATGTGCTAAGCACGCCTCAGAGAATAGAATTTCCACTCCATGATGCAATATCACTGACTTTAGAGTGTTTGAGGCTTTGATATCCAATTTTGTGTATTATTTGAAGGCAATGACTTGAATAAAACATGAGCAGTAGTCCAAGGAGCTCGTTCGGTTTTAGAAACTCAATGAATGATAACTGAAATTGCTATCACCACCTTAATTATCTTTAATGCTACATTTCCTTCATGCAAATTCGAGGAGATCAATTTTACGAACTATCAGGAAGCAGAAGATAATTTTAAAATACGGTTATTGAATTGTTAATGAGAATTTTAATTTTATATCACTGGTGGAGAATATATTCTGTAGGAAACTACCACAGGAAAAACATGAGCGAATTTCTGATGCGGTAATTTTCAAGTGGGTAATGTTGAATTTTTCGCATCGAAACAAAAGAGTATACAATAAAAGTGACATGGTAATCACCTTTGAAATAAATAATAGAAAAATTTTGAAGAAATTCATGTAAAAGTAAATGTAGAAAATTCGTCTGATTGGCTTGAAACTTGAACTTTTTGGTTGAAAATTAACTTTTTTGTTAAAAATTCATTTTTTTGGGTTAAAAACTCATACCTGTTTTTGAGAAAATTCGTCTCGGCGGCTTGGAAATTCAACAATTTGGTTGAATTTTTTTTCTTGAGCGAAAAATCTGTCTTGGTTTAAGATACAACTTCTGTATTGAAAATTCGTCCTTTTGGTTTGAAAATGTAGCTCTTTTAGTAGAAATTTCCTCTTTTTCAGTGAAGAATGCAACTGCTTGGTTGAAAGTTAGTATTTTTGTTGAAAATTCACATTTTTGGGTTGGAAAAACAACTGTTTTATAGAAAACTGAACAATTTGGTTGAAATTTTCTCTCCTTCTTGAATCAAAAATCTTGTTGGATTAAAAATTCAACTCTTTTGTTGAAAGTTCGTTCTCTTGGTTTGAAAGTTCCTGACTTTACGATAATTTTAAGTCAGCTGAAATAGTGTGAGAAGTGCAAAGATTGAAGTTAAAAGCTCTTCTTCTGTTGAGAATAATGACAGAAAAGCTCGATTTTTTATTAATTAAAACTAATGGGCAGTCCATAAACTACGTTACCAATTTTGGGCTATTGGTCCCCCCACCTTCTCGTTGACAACCTTCGTTTCGTCACCCCCCCCCCCCAAAGTAACGTAACCATTGACTAAACACGGATTTTACGTTCGTTCTGCGTTTTTTCATTATTCTAGGGAGTTTAGTTGACAATTCGCCTACGTGACCAAAAAAGATTTCCTGTCAAGAGAGATAAATTTTTAATAGAAAAGTTCATTTTCAATCAAGAAAGATGAATTTTCAATCCAAAGGGACGAACTTTTGACAAGTCAGTCAAATTTTCTACCAAAGGAGATGTCTTCAACAAAATATTAAAATTGTCAACTAAATGAATAAACTTTCAACACTATAGTTGAATTTTCAACTAAACAGCTCAATTTTCATCCTACAAAGATGCATTTCCAACCAAATGGTCGAAATTTCAAACATAAAAGATTAAAATTTAACCAAAAACTGTTGAATTTTTAACCAACATGGTTGAATTTTCGAGCCAAAAACGTATTTTTCAGAAGACAATTGAATTTTCAACAAAAAAGTTAATTTTCAATAAAGAAAGATGACTTTTTTACCATAAAGATGAATTTTCAATCCAGAAGGACGTATTTTCAACAAAACTGTCAAATTTACGACGAAAGAACATGACTTTAACAAAATATTTGAACTGTCAACTAAATAAAAAAACTTTCAACAAAAAGATGGGTTTTCGAACAAGGAGATGGATTTTCTGCCAAAAGACGAATCTTCAAAAAAATATATGAATTTTCAAAAGAAATGAATGAATTTTTAACCAAATAGTTGGATTTTCAACTTAAAACATAAGTTTCAAACAAAAATGGAACAGTTAAATTTTCATTTTCGAAAATTACTTCTCCGTGAAAAAACAAATTTTTTGAGATAAAATAGTTGAATCCTCAACCAACTAGATGAATTTTCAGCAAGCAATATTAATTTTCTATCCAAAAGACGAATTTTCAATAGAATACATAAATTTTCAATTTGTAAAGAATGAATTTTCAACGAAAGAGGTGAATCATTAAAAAAACGAATTTTTAACAAAGTATCACAACCCTCAATTAAATAGTTAAATTGTCAATCAAAAGAAAAAAAATGAATTTTCTACTAAGAAAATTAATGCACTACCAAAAAGACGAATTTTCAACGAAATCCATTAATTTTCAACAAAACTGTTGAATTTCAGAGTCAAAAAGACAAATTATCTGCAAAAGACTTGAATTTTCAACGAAAAAGTTCATTTTCAATCAAGAAAGATGACTTTTTCATCATAAAAGATGAATTTTCAATCCAAAAGGACGATTTTTCAACAAAACTGTTAAACTTTCAACCAAAGAACATGACTTTAACAAAATATTTGAATTGTCAACTAAGTGAAAAAACTTTCAACAAAAAGATAAGTTTTCGAACAAGAAGAAGAATTTTCTGCGAAAAGACGAACTTTCAAAAACAAAATCCATGAATTTTGAACCAAATAGTTAGATTTGCAACTTAAGCCATAAATTTGAAACAAAAATAGAACAGTTAAATTTTCAGTTCCGAAAACTACTTCTCAGCTAAAAAACAAATTTAAGATAAAATAGTTGAATCCTCGACCAACTAGATGAATTTTCAGCAAGAAATATTAATTTTCTACCCGAAAGACGAATCTTTAACAGAATACATGAATTTTCAATTTGTAAAGGATAAATTTTCAACCAAAGAGGTGAATCATTAAGAAAATGAATTTTCAACAAAGTATCATAACTTTCAACCAAATAGTTAAATTGTCAACCAAAAAAATTACTTTTCTACTAAGAAAATTAATGTTCCACTAAAAAAGACGAATTTTCAACAAAATACATTAATTTTCAACAAAACCGTTAAATTTCAACGCCAAAAAGACAAATTATCTACAAGAGTTGAATTTTCTACCCAAAAATATGATTTTTTGACAGAAAAGTTCATTTTCTACCAAATTGTTGAATTTTCAACCAAGTAGTTGATTTTTCAAGCAAAAAAGATGAACTCTCAACGAAACATGTAATAGTTAATATTTCAACCAAACAATATCTTAGTTGTAAATCAAACACACTTGAATTCAACCAAAAAGATGAATTTTTGACAAAATAGTTAAATCCTTAACTGAGAAAGATTAATTTTCAACCGAACAGTTGCATTTTTAACCAAAAAGGATGAATTTTCAACGAAAAAAAATTAACTTTCTGCCAAAAAAGACGATTTTCCAACTAAATACATGAATTTCCAACCTAATAATAAATTTTCAACTATGAAAGATTAGTTTTTGATTTAAAATATTGATTTTTAATCAAAAATGGAACGGTTACATTTCCAGTTGGAAAAATAATTCTCAAGCAAAAAAAAACGAATTTTCAACAAAATAGTTAAATTTTAAACCGAAAAGATAAATCTTCAATAAAAAAATATCAGTTTTCAACAAATTGCTTGAAGTTTCAACTAAAGATATGAAATTTCAACTAAAATAATGAATTTTTAACAAACAAAAAAATGAATTTTCAACAAAAGAATCAAATTTTCAATCGCATAGTTGGAATTTAAGCGAAAAATCAAGAAAAATATGAAAGAAGGGAAGTTTTCTTTACTTATAAACGAAAAATTAAAAACTGTAAAAAATCTTAAAGATGGAAATTTTGGTATAGAGATAGCTATAAACATTCTACTGAGTTGTATCAACTAAATACCACTCTGTGCTAAAAATAACATAAAAAATAAAAAATGAGAAACAATTTTCCAGCCAAACTATGCAAGACACAAAAAGATGTTAATAAGATGAATTATTCATCTTAAAAATATCTACAAATTAATTCTTCATCATTTTTTTATGAAGGTATAGTTTTCGTTTGAATCGTGAAAATCAACATTGAAAATTGAAAATTTAAATTTTTGGAAAAACGACACAAGGTGCAAGAAAATTTTTAATGAAAAATTATTCACTGGAAAAAGGTCTACAAAGTTGTTACTTACAATTTTTTTATAAGATGGGTAGTTTTCGTTTTAATCCTGAAAAAATTCTATTTAAAATAAAAAATTTAGGTTTATGAAAAAACAAAAAAACATACAATGAAATTTCAAAAGGCAAAATTTCTCACCTAAAACCGAAGTCCCGTCAAATAATTAGGCTTTACTTTCATCGAATTGAAAATTTTAAAAAATCAGGGATCGGGCCGAAACTTTCATTCCATTTCATTACTGCCAGTGAAACAAAGCAATTTTAATCCAATCATTATTGTAATTTCAGATATTATCTAATTCCGTCCAAGTCTAGAGATAGCAAATCAATGTTTAATAAAAAATTATTGTTTTCTATCTATAATAAAATGGAACGAAAGTTTTGGTCGGGTTACTGGAAGAAAAATAATGATAAATACACTAATTTAATTTATTAAGTGAAAATTATAATTATTTAAAGAAGTTAAGGTATAGAAACTAAAATAACGTAAGTTTAATATAATGCGTTAATATAATATAATATATAATATAATAATATAATAATCATGCGTTCAGCATGATGTAGAAAATTCTGTGATTTGGACATACTTTAATTGAGCGCGAAGCGCAAGACACGTGATGAGAATGTATTCGTTGAAGCCTAAGGAACTTTAACAAAAAAGAATTCAAAATCACGAAATTACAGTTGTAAGCGATTTGACTTTTAATTTTAAAACGTCTGCTTCTGTTATTGTAAGTGTTCAATATTCAAGGTTCCATTTTGAATATATCAGATTTTGATTGTCCTATAAATATAAAATTGTTAATTTTGAAAACACTTAATTTGCAAACATTTTGAAAATTTTTGATTTTTCAATTTGAAAGCCTTTCATTTTAAATTGAAAAGTATTAAACGCTATAAATTTGTATACAACTCTCGGCACTACAATTTCAAAATAATTCAACCTCGAAAAATTTGGGTTTGAAATCGACCCATTTATAAATCATCAGATGCATTAATTTTCATTTGTGAATACTTAGTAATGAAGTTATTTAGTTGTTTAATTTCAAGCGACTTACATGTGAAATAAATCAAGTTTGAACGCTTCAAACTTAAAACTAACCATCCGGACTTTTAATTTGAAACTTTACAACTGAAAGGTTACAAAATGAAATTTCCAATCAATTTTTAATATTTTGATTTGAAATAATTCAATTTGGAATGCTTCTATTTATTGTATGACTACGAAGGCTCACAATTTGAAACAACATTTCATCTAATGAAAGGATTCGCAATTCGAAATTATTCAATTGCAGCGTTGAATTATTGAATTACTTCTAGTGTAATTCGAAATTCTCAATTGGAAAAGCTTTCACTCATGAATTACACAATACTGTTACACAATAAACTTTTTTTTCAAAATTAAATTATTGGCGCAAAAGTATTACCGATGCAGTGAATATATAACTCTTTATTGTTTTTATTACTGAAATGACATTCGGGACCAGCTAAAAGAATCAATAAGTATATACAATTATACCTGCAATATACAATCACTATCTACATTCTACATTTACATAGTTATTGTCCTAAAATATTGACCATCTTAACGAATTTCAAATTATTATTGAAACGTTAATATGACACCAAGTCACATCAACTGTCACTTTGTGATAGAAAACCAATCTTTAAACAGAAGACTGGAAAAACTCTTATATTATTTTATAGTATTTTTAATTATTTATTTTCAGATTACGTCTTACTTAATTTTGGAAATTGAGGGAATCAAAATGTCGATCAATTCTGAAATTGAATACTGCCAAAATTGGACTTGGACGCCTTCAAAAATGGTAAGATTAACAGTTATAATGCATTTGACAATTTTAAATAACATAACATAACATTTATAATATTTATCCGAGGGGTTAATTACTCTTGCAATCTCATGTAAACTCTTTCAGCAATCCTATATGCAATCTCGTGCAATCTCATGCAATCCCATACCATTCTTCGCAATCCCACACAATCCCTTGTAATCCTCACTTACAAGAAAATACTATACGAAATTCAGTATAGGTTCATACTAATTTTCCTATAATGAATTTCTGATAATCTTTTTGCGATTCTAGAAAAATTATTACATTAAATCATCATGAAAAAATCAGTATAGAAATGAATGATGTTAAAATATTGAAAGAATTAATGCAAAAAATAGAGAAACTACAAGCGAATGATTTATTTATTTACAAACGTAGGATTACAAATTATTTCGAGCGATTTCACAGCATTTCACAGAATTCGGAAAATTCAACAGAATTCCGAAAGAGTTCGAGGATTTAAAATACATCAATGGATTTCAACGAATTTCAAGGTATTCCAGAAAATTTCCACGGATTTCAAGCGATTTCGTCAGACTTCATAAAAATTCTACGAGATTCGAAATGATTTCGAAGATTTTCAAACATATCAGGGGATTCTAAGGAATTCTAAAGGATTTCAAGAAATTTAAAAAATGTCAAGGGATTTCAAAGAATTTTGTAAAATTTCAAAAGATATCAAGAGATTTCCAGAGAAGTTTAGAAAATGAATGACATTAAATGAAATTTCATGGGATTCCTAGCGATTTCAAAGGCTTCATAGGATTCAAAGATATTTCGAGGAATTTCAACAGATTTGAAGGATTTTATTGAATCTCCAAGGATTTCAAGGGATTTCAAAGATTTCTAGGAACTTGAGCATTTTTTCTATAGAACTGTAATACATGAGTTCAATTTAATTTATATTCAAGGGATTTTAAATGATTTCTACTTATTTCAATGGATTTCTTCGATTTCCAACGATTACAGGGGATATTGAGGGATTAAAAGATTATGAAGTATTTCAAGACATTAAAAAAATTTCAAGGGATTCCAAAGCATTTTCTAGGATTTTCAAAGATCTCGAGGGACCTCCAGAGAAATAAATTCTAGAAAATGAAATTGTGAGGGATTTCTATCGATTCTAAAGTAAAAGTTTCAAGAGATTTCAAGGTATTTCAAGGAATTTCACAAGAATTAAAGGATTTCCTCAAATCTCAAATCTCTTTTATTATCATTTTCGGCAAGCAATCCAATGAATTTAAAATAAAAATGGTAAACGAGTTCTTCAACTATTACTTTATTTATTCATTTTCAACAAATTCATATTTTTAAAATGAATGAGGAGTCGAAAATATAATTTTTTCTGTGTTTGAAGTCTTTTTTAATGGAAATGTAATTTTTAGCCTAAGTAAAACTCAAAATCCTTTCCCATTTTTTCATTCAACATGAGTAACATTATGTGACTGAGTTTTTAAAGAATCTTACAAAATTTACATTTCTTCACTGTTTTCTTCAAAATATACTTTTTGTACAAGTGAAAAGAATTTCTGTAGAATGATTTTTTGCTAGTACCAAAAACGTAAAAGAAGCATTTGATGGATTTACTTTCGAAGAAATAAACTTTTTTTCGCCAAAAAAGTAATTACCAACTATCTTCATTAATTTAATTTTCTTACAATTAGTCAAAGATCAGTATTATTAGTATCACCCTAAATACAGAAAAAAGGATTTTGAGTTATTGTTCAGAAAAAACGTTTCTTAAAAAATATATATATCTGACAATCCGCGTAATTTCTCTATTAAAATTCCAATATAATGATTTGTAATCAGACGAAAGATTCGAAGAAAATGACAAAAAAATTTGCACATCCGAAAGAGTTCTAAAAAATGCCTCTTTCACTTCTGTGATATCTTGCATCGTTTACGAAAAAAATTCGAAAATTATATTTTTGGAAGAAAAAAATTCTCTCGACTGTGAAAATGATTTAGCCCTCTTAAAACTAGTAGGATGCTTTATTTATACAAGCAGAAATTTCATATAAATATTGCAAAAAAATAAAAAATGTGTGATTTTGCAGTAAATCTTCTGTATTTTTTTCTTCGAATTTCGAAAACGTGAGAAGAAGATTTTCTGGAAAATCCCACCTTTTTCATTTTTTAAAATACCTTTTAAAAGTTTCTGCTTGAATGAGGAGGGCATCCCATCACCTTTATGCTGGCTCAACCATTCAAGCCGGGAGAATTTCACTGTTTTCAAGAAAAATGTGAAAATTCAATTTTATAAAAAAAATCTCCTGGCCACAAAAAAAGATAAGCCTGCATAAAACTCACAGGACGTCTTTCTTACATGAGGCTAAATGAAAAAAAAAATTGAAAAAAATAGAAGTATAATGTATTTATTTCCATTCAAAATACGACGTTTCGCATACGTAACGTGAGGCCTCTTCAGGTAAAAGAAATTTCCATGTCTAAATATGATATTTTAAAAAGCAATATATAGTCAATTTTAAAGTTCGAGTCGAAAAACATGTTTGCTCAAAAGTTATAAAACAATCTTACCATATATGAAACATGGATGAATGATTCATTATTACACTTCTTATTGTCCAGGTATAAAATCATTAAAGTCGAAATTGCCGAAAGAACATATTGAGTATTATTTTCATTGCATGCTCATATAGTTGTAGTTTATTATAATTCAAGATACTTTATTATTTTCACCCATCGCAAGGCACTATGCGCGCTCAGCCAATGAGCCCGGGAGTGTTCAAGCGGTTCGAACTTTTCATGTTCACGTTACAGTACACTGTAGAGCATAACAGTTATAACATTGCACGCAATTATATTATTATTAATATTATTATTATTATTATTATTATTATCATTATTATTATATATTATATTACGCAGCAAAGCTCTGTAAATAAACATTGCAGAGAAGTGCATGGTATGATTCAACTGAAGACTTGTTCTGTGTAAGAACAAATGAAATTTGTAATTTATACATTTTTAGTAGGCCTCTATAGATTTAGTCCAAAGAATATAATTATTCAAGTTATTTTCAAATTATTTAAAATCGTAACTGCAAAAGTTATTTTATTTTAAATAAGTTGGGTAGACCAGGGCAAACTTAATCATCGGAACAAAGTTTTCAACGTTAATAAAATGTTTTGTTTCGTACAATTGCAGAATAGGGGCGTCACCTCTGTTTTGGCTGGAAAAAAAATTTCGGTGAAAAGCTATTAGAATCTTTAATTGAACGATAAATGAAGCGATTTGACGAGGCAAAAGTTCAAAATTATTGTAACTTTTGTTACTAAGATGTCTCAAATATGGGTCTGCCACTATATCGGAATGTTCATATTTAACTCACCACTTAGATACTTTTAAGCATCCGTACAGTCAGAAACACTGTAAATAATTAACCTTTGACTAGTCACAAAAATAATGTTGGTCAAATCCCTACCCCTTTCCAACGTGATATCGAGACAGACCCATACTTAATACATCGTAGTAACAAAAGTAACAATAATTTTGAGCTTTTGCTTCGTCAAATCGCTTCATTTATCGTTTAATTGAAGATTCTAATAGTTTGTTGCCGAATTTTTTTTTCATCCATAGTAGGGGTGACGCCCCTATTCTGCAATCTAACCTTTTGTTTTTTGATGGTACACAATTCTCTAATTTTAAATAACTCAGTTTTATACATGCAAGCAATGCAACGATTCTCTAAGTATCAATAAAAATGATGTTACAGGACAAATGATACAATAAAATTACGGTTTTTTATAACGAAGAAATTAAAAAATGACTGAGCAAAACCTGTGAATAATCATTTTAAAAAGAATAAAAATCAATATTGAGACAATTATTGAAATGAAAGCGTCCTTTACTGTAGGCCCTATTCATTTGAAACAAATTTAAAATGTACGAGATAGTACCTTCCAGATCTTTTTACATGAATATGAAAGAAAAACATTTCCTTGAAAACTCATGTATTTTTCTTGTGAATTCGTTTTATGGGAGAATTTTTTTAAATAACAATTACACTATTGCATTTTTGCTTCGAAATCTATATTTTTAGTTGTAAATTCATCTCTTGCTTCAAACTTTATGTAATGTGTCAAAATTCACGTTTTTTAGTTGAAATTACTTGCTTGCAAGTTGCACTACTTTATTAAAAATTCATTTTTTGTAGAAAACTTCTAATTTGATTCAAAATGTATTCTCTTATTTAAAATTTTACTATTTGCTTGGAATCTAATGTATTTTGTTGAAAATTAGTCTTTTTGGTCAAATATTTATAATTTTAATAGAAAATTAATCTTCTTTGTTAAAAATTATCTCTTTGCTTGAAAATTCATGTATTGTGTTAGAAATTCGTATTTTTTGTAGAAAATAGGGTCGATAAGGGTAACTGTGATACAGAGAAAATTTGAAATGAAAAATCATCTTTAATCAATTTATTTTAATGAAATTGAGATGCTTTTAGAAAACTTCAATTCGTAATTGTGTCATCTGGTCTTTTGATTTGAATTTTTCCTACATCCAGCACGTGTATAATAGGAAAATTGTTAAAGATAATAAACAAATTATTCCTTGAAAGTGTGTTTTCTATAATTTTCAATAATTTTACGTTCGTTTAGGTTATAGTGCAAGAAATTTAGAAGGAAACAATCTAATAATAGGGGAAATTTTCCCTAAGATGATTAGGTTCTTTCAATCTTAATTAATATGAATTAATTAGCTATTTTTCGATGCCAGTCACATACTATTTTGCTTAATAAAATATTTTTCTAATAAATAATTTGCATAAAGTCTTTGTTTATCTGTAAAAGTTGAAGAAATTAAATTGTCAAGACCATAGTTACGTGACAGATGTTGTTGGTTATTTTGTGTGATAGTTATTGGAGCGTTAAACGTTTTCGTTGATACTTGCATGCAGTGTATTGCAATTCTTGTTTCATTCTAATGTTTTGAGGCTCCTTTTATTCATTGGAGGATTATCTACACATTTCTTTGGTGCGCTTTTATTTGAAAAATATTTTTAGAAATTGTACATTTGTCAATTTTATAAACAACATTATTGTAAAATAATTTTTTTGGAATTGATACGTACCAATGAGATTTCTAGATAATCCTTCAAGGAATGAAATTCAACCTAATAAGACATTAGGATCAAATAAGAATTGCAAGTTTTACCTAATGAGAAAGCAAAAACATAATTCTGTAAATTTTTAAATCTTTACTAAATTGTGCTTTGGTATTAGTGTTTGTTACTTTGTGTAACAGAGCGTTTAACATTTTTTTTTTATACTTGCAGACAGTGTAATGCCTGTTGTGCTGTACAGAGCACATTGACTGAGCGCGCATAGTGGTTTCAGTGGTGGGGGGCACGGCACGGACTGGACCGATCCGCTTGTCAATATTCTATATCCCTGAAAAAACATAACCTCAAAATCAATGCATATAAGAAATTTTGAATCGCCCGAGACATTAAAATCGCCAATTTCTTTCAAATGCGGATCGAGACATAAATAGAAGACCGCCGAAGTTTTCCGAAGCTATCAGATCGGCAATCGTGCATCTTCGAGTTTTTGGATTCAGAAGAGGAGAAGTCGGTTGCGCGCGCAACCACAGTCATGTGCTACGGCCTCCTACTCTTTTCACACGGACATAGAGCTTTAATTGTGTGCGAGTGCATCTCGTTTCCAATCTGGGATCACTGCTCGCGCTTTGCCTTTTTACGTCGCGAGCTCCCCACTTGTAGCTGTTATGAAAGAGGGTGGGAACACTCAGGCTTGCGCAATGTATGGGCCCCTTCGACTGACTGGTCGAATGGAGCCGATACTTGCTAGCCCGCCTGGTCTTCACTCCTCAGGGATATCTTGTAGCGACCACGTTACAATATATATAATTTCAAAACATTAGTCAACAACAACAATTCATTATAATAATTCCGGTCCATTGGACCGAAATTTTTCGTCCAAGCCAAAAATCTTCCTGGTCCAAGCTTGGACTGGAACTAATGTCGGTCCTAGCTTTCCCGGTTCGTCCATATGAATTGAGATATCGTGTTGAAATTTGCGGAAATTAATTAAAAGGCACTAAGGAATGTTTGTATGGTTCTAAATTTCTGAAATTACCAAAAAATTCAATTTTGGAAAATTTTTGGAATATTTGTTTGGGTTTCGAGAAATTTAGGACCATACAAACGTTCCTTAGTGCCTTTCATATAATTTCTCAGATTTCCACCTCGAAATATCAATTTGTGTGGCCGTGAGTTGTAGCAAAAGAAATGTCCGTAAGGTAGGAATCGAGTTTGTATATCATGGCCTTAAATATGTTGTTTCTAAAAGGAAATAGAAGTTGCTTTAATTGAGATATTTAAGCTTTATTTTCTGATTCTCGTGAGTCTATTTATTGTATTTCAAAATCCGCTGAAAAAGCAACAAAATGTTGAAAATTATCGTAATGGTAGCAGTTTTTTTACATATTAAAAGTATATTTTCTAAATAAAAACATCAACTTTTTTACATAATGTTTTTTTTTTGTGAATCAATACTTGAATGACATCGAATCACAGTGAATGACGAAGACATCTTGTGAGTTTTATGTAAACCAAATATTTTTAAGATCAAGAGATTTTTCTTACGAAAAATGTAGTTTTAACATTTTTAAGACGAACAGCGATAAATTGGAGGAGATGGTAAGAAAATGTGAAAAAAGGGTGTTGTTTTTGATAAAATCTATTTTTACTATTTAAATAATAAAAAAACTTTGTGAATCAGACATTCTTAGTTTTCCGATTGATTTTTAAAAGAGACAGTTAACATCACTACAATCATAAAAGAAAACATAAATATCTGAACTATTAAATCAAAATTCAGGCCGAGAATGAAATAACTCGCCCAGCGCTCGAAAACGCGTAAAAGTATTGTCCAAACATCCGAGTTTATGCAAATTTTAAGAGTTGCAAAATCATTTTTTTTAATATACTTATTGAATATAATAAGACGAAACTTTGTTCTATTTGCCGTTTTTTTGTCAAATGATTATTTTGAATAATAAAAATTAAAAAATTTCAAAAATTTAAACCGTAAATTCAATAGGTTTTTAAAATATTACTCGTCGTAAGTCGTCTAATTGTTGTTGGAATTGTTTAATTCTTGGTATGGACCTGGAGTATAGTCCAGTGATACCTGAAATATAAAAAAGATGAAAATTGTCTATTGTTTAATAATATTTAATTGCAAATTGAGGCCGGCTGGTAACCATGTCTTTTTAGTTTCGCCGACATAAAGTATCGAGGGAGTTTCAAAGTTGAAAAATCTTTCAGTGAGGTATTTGTCCCTCACTATTCAAAGAAAATTTCTAGACATTTTTGGATTGATTCATTAATATTAAATGGAATTACGTATTTTACGAGAAAGCATACGGTGCCGCCAAAGATAATTTCGTGAGTAATGAGAACTATCAGGCAGTGTACTCGATGTTCGGATTTCTTATAAAATACCTAAATCCGTCAATTTTCAATGAATCAATTTGGAAATTTCCAGAAATCTTAAATGAATAGTAAAAAACAAATGACTAATGTGAATTTTTTTCAACTTTGAACTTCTCTCGATACTTTTCGTTGGCGAAACTATAAAAAACAAAGTAACCGACCGGCCACAATTTGCAATTGAATATTATAAAACAATAGGTGATTTTCAGCTTTCTCATTGTTTGTAAGCATCACTGGACTATACTTTATGTGCGTACCAAGATCCAAACAATTTCAGCAATAATTGTTCAACTAATGACTAGTTATATATTAAAAACTTATTGAGTTGGAGGATACAATTTTTTTAGTTTTTAATTTTTCAAATTCAAAATAATCTTCGAACAAAAAAATGTTATTTTCTACAAGTTTGTATTAAAAAAGTTTAGTTTTGCGACTTTTAACATTTTCATAAAATCAGACGTTTGGACAATGCCTTTGTGCGTTTTCGAGCTTTGGGCAAATTGTTTAATCCAGAGACTCAATTTATGAAGATTTAAAGTACATTTTAAAAAAAAACCTAAAATTTCAAATACTTATAACTTCGCAAAAAAATTCTTCTCGCAAACCAATAAAATATGTGTCGTTTTAATCTCTTTGAAAAATAACATTTTCAAAATACGAATAATTATATGACTTGAAGTTGTACGGCTTGTATGATTTGAAATGGATTCAATCAAAATAAACTGAATCAAATGAAATTCTTCTTGATATATTTTTATTGCGTTTTAGACCATTCAACAATTTTTTAGAACAAAAAAAAGTAATTTTTCATGCACATTTAAAATTTTCAACTACAGAACTTGAGAATTTTATAAATAACTTTTGAAATGTTTATAATGAAAAATTATTAATAACTATAGTGTAATATTTTGCTCCTTATGAATTTTATACTATTTCAAAACTTTTTAATATTACGAAAAATAAATTTTTTTATGAATATTTACAATGTGATGTAAAGATATGAATTAATATTCTGTTCTTTAAAAAAATTAAGACAATATTTATTGTTAAATGACATCTTTGCTGGTTTTTTGAAAGACATCGTTTTTTATTGACCCAAAGTATAAAATTGTAAAGAAGATGTTTTTTATAATAATAATAATAATAATAATAAATTACACGGCGCTCGGAATTTGCGTTAAACGCCCTGTCTAATACCTGAGCCGACATCTCTGGAAATTTTCCTATGTATTTATGTAGTTGTTCTAGTGGATCGGATCCAACTTGAAGCTATAGGTCCCGCCAGCATGCATTTGGGTGGCGGGGTAAACAAAATCAGGCTCCCCGAAATGACATTTTTTCGACAAATTCGAAATTTTTGATATTTTAACGTGTGATACTTCGACAATTTTAGTAGCTCATCTTCTTCCTTTATACAGACTCTGTCCGGCATCTAAATCACACATATGCAAAACAAATTAGGATCACAAATTAAAAGAATACGAACATTCATTAATAATTTAAATAAAACTGATATTAATGTACCATAGTGCTTGCTTTTACGGTCGGCAAAGCTTTGCCTGTCCTTAGTGCATGTCGACCACCTGAAAATGAAGACTCTGTTTGTCTTTATCTAACTCTTGGCAAATTTCTGTATTGCTCGCAATCGTTCGTAATACACATATATTCACAACTATGCTCATGCACTGAATTCCTTTATAATATTAAAAATCATTTCACTGTGTCTTAGAAAGATATCCCAATATTCTCAATATAGGTAATCTACTTTATTATTGAATATGCAGAACTTTTTGGTGTAGTTCCGAAAACGTCGGACCTCCGATTTTTTCGAAACTACGTACACCTACGTATTTTGACGTGCTGATTACGAATATAATAGTGAAAATTGGCTGGAATTTGATTTTTATCGTAAAAACCCTTAAAAAATTTATCAAATCATGATTTTTTTCATTCATTTCCGTACATACTAGAAATTTCGAAAAATATTTCAGACGAAAATTATAGATCTCATCGAAATGCATATTTTATGTTCCACTGATTTTGACTGTAAAGATGATAGTTTTCCAGAAAAAGATAGACACATTTTGGCAGTTGTAATAAGGTGGGGCACGTAAGAGGTTGGGTCTTTCTTCAGCGTTCGCGCTGTCGGGTGCGTCTTCATTGTTCTCGAGCATTTGGGAGGGGGAGGGGGGGCGAGAAATAGTGGTGGAACATCGAAACGAAAAGGTCAATGTTTGAGAATATCGATACATCGAAAACAGAACATCTCTGTCCAAAATCGACATCGATTTAAATCGATTTAAATATTATTAATTTAAATAAATATCGAATCTATAAGCATTTAGGAACTGATTTTAATAGTAGAATACATTTGGTATCCTTTGCAAGACTTAGCGCCTCATGGAAATAAAAAAAAACGAGTTTTAATCAAAAAAAAAAAGTTCAAGTGATGTCCGGCCATCGATATATCGAAAGGTCGACAATCGATGTTGAACACCGATGTATTGAATTAAAACATTGACGTTTTCGATGTGTCGATGTCGATGTCCCATCACTAGCGGGAAGGCACCCCTGCGACTGGTCACAGAAGTAATGTAGGTCACGTCCCTACCCCTTTCCAATGTCTCGTTGAGGGCGGGAAGGCACCCATCTGACTGTTCACAGTAATAATTCAAATCACACCGTTAACACTTTCCAATGAAGATTATATTTGGGCCAATTTTCACTACCATGTTGGTAATCAGCGCGTCAAAATACATAAGTGTAGATGGTTTCAGAAAAATCGGAGGTCCAACGTTTTCGGAACTTTATCCCAACTTTTAAAATTTGTGTCTCATCGAATAACGTCATCGAGATATGTAATTTGTAAACCTTGTTGAATTCTACTGAAAATCATAATAATATCTCATGTATCTCTTAAGAAACAATCTTATAATTTTCATTATAATTTTAAAAAATGATGTTACTTTTGAAATTTCCAACGAATAGAAAAACTGCATCAGGATTTAATGATTTTTGGAATTTGCGCGTTCCGAAAAGTAAAGATCCATTAAAAACAAGAGATCGAAAATTTGGACGATTCCATTACACTCTCATGAATAGGAATGTAAAAATTGACATGCACGAAAATATAAAAACTATGGAAATTAGAATTTTTCGAAGCCCATTTTGCTATCACGCAAGTTGAAGGCGTTCATCAATCCACACTGAGTTAATTATACTTTTTCAGGGCCCTAATACATCACTTTTCCACATAGTTCCAAGTTCGATTTTTAGATGTGCACAGTTGGAAGTGTACCATTTGTGCACGTCTAAATTTTAACGCGCACAACTGGCAATCATAATTTGCGCGCTACATGTTTGTTACTAAAACTAAAAATCGACTTTTTGAGAGTTATAGGTCTCTTTCTTCGAGGATGGTCACATATAAACCTGAAATTTTTTAAATTGTAAATTATCTGAGGCCTAAGAATGGAAAAAACTTTGAACTTTAAGTTGTTAGAATATTGTAGAATATTATAAAATCAGAATCCTGCTACACATTGTGCAATTAAAAATTGAAAACCGCCAAGACTGTACAATGCCATATTGAACGCACATAAAAATGTAATATTTCTGAAAAGAATTTAAACTGTTTATTTTAAAGAAATATGTTAAGAAACAGATTATGTTCACCGCGTTTTACCTCAGTTATCATTATACTTTTTCTAAAGTTTTGATTTAGGATAATAAGTGCGAAGCGAGAGTGCAAGCGAGAGAGAGAGAGAGCAAGAACGCAACTGCATCTTAATCTACTTATGCTATTACATGACATTTACTTACAAATCTTTACGCTTCTAATCTGAACGACTTCCGTTTCCTTTTTCTTTCTCTTCTTTTGTACCTCCATTCACTCCTCTAGCTCCCTCTAACTCCTTCATCCACTCTTCCCCCAATCCATCCTCCCCTAGAATCTTTACCACATTCTCTTGCCAGCTCCCTTTATC
>JAUMHM010105604.1:0-22426 GCA_032362435.1 Melikaiella ostensackeni
AACTTTAACATGGTCGTAACAAAAATTGGATTCTTCCCCCCCCCCCCCTCCCCCTTCAATGTTACGTGATATGTGAGCGTTCCCTTATGATTTTAAGCTACCAAAAAAGAACACTTTTGATTTTCAGGGTACCAAAATTTTAACTAAAAATGAGTTCTCTCTCTCTAAATCAGAAATTGATGAAAATTTTACGAATTTAATTAGTAATTAAGTATCTCACTAATGGAATAATAATATTTTACCATTTCACTAATGGACTAGTAAACAAATCACAAGTTTGTTTCAATGAAGTCAACTAGTAAAAATATTGATTAATTCTTTTGTGATTTTGGTTAGTAATCAATTGGATAAATAATTTCATGAAAAATAAAATTAAAAAATCTCCTTGTTGCGCGGGCATATTCTTATTGAGCGCAATATTTGGTAATCAAACATCTTATTATATTTTGTGTCGTTTTTCTGTAAACTTAAATTTGTTATTTAATAGCACTTTTCACGCCTAAAACAAAAACCACGCGTCTTATTAAAAAAGGTCTGTTACAAATATGAATGATATTTCTGGCTCAACAATTTTTGTGTGTTCATTTTTGTCTAATCTTGTATAGTTCGACCGGAAAGTAGAACTTATGCTTTTTTATCAAATTTTTCACGATTAAAACAAAAACTATGCATTTTTTCTGGAAATAGTCAGGAAGAGAATATGTAAATCTTTCTAATATGAACAATTTTGTGCGTTAACATTTTTTTGTATCTCGCATAGTTTTGGTGAAAAACTGATTTCTTTATTTTTATAACATTTTTTACGATTAGAACGAAAATAAGGCATCTTATCAAAAAATGATGACCAAGAAATTTTCAAACCTTTTCTAGATGAATAATATTGTTACTGAGCATTCTATTGCATCTTGTGTCGTTTTTTTCAAAAATGTCCTTCTTTATTGTTGGTGTTATTTTTTAAGATTAAAACGAAAATTACGTGTCCTATCGAAAAATGTAAAAAAAAAATTGCACATCTTTTCTTGGTAATTAATTTTTGTCCATTCATTCTTTCGCAGCTTCAATTATTTGAACGCAAAATGGAATTTCTGATTTTTTAGCACCTTTTACGGTGGTTAAAATCAGAACGGTTAGTCAAAAAAGACTGGTTAACGAACTCGATCTTTATTTTTAGTCCATTAAAACGTGTGCCAAAGCATCGTAAAACCTGTTCCTACGATCGATTTTTTCTTAAATCTCATTAATTGCCTACTGAGATTTCATTGGATGACTATCAATTTGCCAAAGAATCATTTGCCCATAGCGTCGAAAAAATCTTCTTTCTAATTTTCAACTCAATAATTGAATTTTCAACTGAGAGGATACATTTTCTACCAGGAAAAACAAATTTTGAACAAAATATTAAATTTTCACCCAAAGAGATGAGCTTTCAACTAAAATGATGAATTTCATACCAAAAAATTAGATTAGTGCATTTATTTACTTTTTTAAATTTCAAATCTGATAAAATAATGTCTCATTAAATAACAGAACTCCGGTGTTAGGTCGAAAATTGTGCCGTTAAACAGTTTATTGTATTTCGTGTCGTTTGCCCAAAAATTTTAACTTTTTATTTTTAATACTCGTAGCATATTTTTACGATTGAAACGAAAAAACTTTTTGATTTTCAATAACATTTTCATGATTGCAGCAAAAACCATGCGTCTCATTAAAAAATAGTCCTCAGCAAATTGTGGGTCTTGCTGAGTTGAACAATTTTTCGTTCAACATTTCTTTCGTAACTCGTATATTTTTGCTGTGTAGGGTTTTCCTTTTCGATAACATTTTTCACGATTAAGAAAAAAGTATGCGTCTCATCGAAAAAATAGTGAGGAAAAAGTTTGTAGCAATTTTTGAGGTGAACAATTTTGCTCATCACATTTTTTCCATATATCATAAAATTTAGCTGGAAAATGGAATTTTTGATTTTTCAAATACCATTTTGGATGTATAAAACCAGGACCGTTGGTCAAAAATGGCTGGTTAACGAATTTGTCTTTTCTTTTTAGGCCTTAGAACAGTGGTTCAAAGGGAAATCCAATCAGATAATTCCTTCGGAAGTTACCGTGTTCACAGACGACAAGGACGACAACGACAGACAGAGATCGAAGTAAAATCCATTTTTTCTCCATCAGTGAGTCCGAAAACCTCGGAATTTGATGAAATCCGCGAAATTCAATTTTCACATAAAATCGCTACCTTCTCATTAAGATGAGAATGTAAAAATTGTATTTGATTGTGAAATGGTAATGTTCTGACTTCATGTTTAAATTACGTAAAATGGAAACTTTTGTATGCCGTACTCGATGACCTACTTTTAAATGTTATTGTATTATTAATTATTTTGATATTCTCAAGTTATACAAGGTCCGTCAAAAATTCCTAAAGCGAATAATGCTGTTAACATTGTAAGTAACTGATAACGTAACATATATGCTAATTCTCATAATCATCTTCTGTTCATTACGTACCAAATCTTTTTTGACAAATTTTTTTTTGGAAGTTATACTTCACACCTGCAATACGCCATATAATTATAAATCATGTAGAGTAAGGAAGGATATAGTATTCTTATAAATATTGTTGCACAATATTCACCAGATATAATTTCAAGAAATTTTTCAGGAGAAAGTAATCCCTTATTCAGGGAATATGAAGATACAAGCCGCAACTCTGTTTTTCACCTTAGTGCTTTTCCGTGTTTCTTTTGGTAAATATAAAACTATCATAATTATATCTATAATTTCTTAGTGCATTTTTAATTGCAGTATATTATTTCCTTTTTGAAATTCTGTTCAAATTGAAATTAAAAGTGACTATATTAGTATCATGCACGCCAAACGTGTCAAACCTTTATTGAGGTATTTAACTTGAAACATGAAAATTTAACTCAATCCAAAATATTATATATTTTGTTTGTTTTCACTGTGCGAAATTCAAAAAGTCATAACTTGAAAAAACTCTTTCCTGTTTCACGTATTCAATGGAATTAGATAAATAAATTACATATTTTCAAAAAGTCGTTAAATTGAAAATAAATTACTGAGAAAATTTTTTCCGAGCTGGAGCATGTTATCTACGCCAGGGATATTTACGAGAATGTTCCAGAAGAGACGGAAGGATAAAAATATAATAATTTATTTTATTTATTAATTACTCACTGCGGAATTTTAAGAAATATATTTTGTACGTAATTGTAAAAAACAAGTACCCGTGTGGGAAAAGCTTCGTATAGCTCTCTTTGGAATACTGGCCATTTTACATGGTAGGTACAATGCTGAATATTTCTTCAATCTAGTACATTTTCTTGAGATAAAAAATATTTTCTTAGATCAAGAAATACTGTATCGTCCATATTTATGACGATATTTTCTTGACTCAATGCTAATTTTTTTTAATATGGACAATCCATAGAGGAAAATCCATGACTGAAACTTTATATGTACCTGTAAGTACATATAAGGCGCCTAGTCTGAAACAGTTTTCACTGGCTTAAAACCTGTATATGCTTCACGTAGATAATCCTAAAAATTTGACTCCGACAAGGAAAAATTTAGATATTGCAAGCGTATTCAAGATTTAAGCAGCGAACAGCGCAAAATTTGCTTTATACCAGATACATTTATCAATTTCGATTATTCTTGCCTGCTAGAATTTGTAGTCGACATTATTGCCAACATATCTTCTATGATAAAAATAAAAAATTCAATTCAAAATACTACATAATTCCACGAAAACTGACCAAAAATGAAAATATAAAAATTATTAATTATTCAAAATATATGAAAATATATTTCTACTATTGCATAGTACACACCTCTGTGGCAGAAATTTGTCCGAAAAGTACAAATCAGAAATAAAAAGAGAAGAAAGTCTAATAAATCTTTCAGTTTTCATTTTTATAAGTAACACGTGCACATATTTTCAGTCACAACTCAGTGGAAAATAAAGCTATTTCAAGCTTTTCCGTCTTATTTTAAATGTTACATCTTGCTGGACAACGTGTGATCTTATTAGATTTTCAATACTATTCACGTGGATTTCATGGTTATTTAGAATGAAGAAAAATGTCAATTTTAGACATTCATAGCCAGTTTTGGCTAAATCATGTAGTTTTTTAGCATTGAATTCTTCATTTTTATCATTCAAGATACCTTAGCAATAATACAGACTACATTTTCTAGTAGGAAAGGATCAAAAAAAGGAATAAATTTATGAGGTACGAAACAAATTTTGCGTTCTTAGCTCCTTAAAACTCGAATATGCTTGTTATAGCTGAATTATTTTCTTATCGGCCTCAAATTTTCAGAATTAACTACTTGTAGCATACACAAACTTTTAGGCCCCATAGATTTACGAAAGTAAAAAAATTAAACTTGTCGACTTACCCTTTTCTAAAAGTTACAGTATATGCTCAAATCTTGAAGTTTTTATTTTAAAATACGAACTGTATACCGTTACGGAATCTTCCACAAGACTAACTCCTTTCCAACTTGCTTGGGGCAAATTTACTGAATTTTCCGTAACTCTAGCCCTAGCGCTCTACTTGATCCGGTTTGTCGTACGGAAAATTCTGTAACGCTAGTCAGTGCCTTCAAAATAAGATACAAGTGTTCAACATCGTCCGATATTCAGAACATTTTTAAAATGTTAAAAATAAGTGCTAAGATGGTGTGTATGTTTAACATTATCTGTAGAATAAAAAAAAGTTTTATCTCTTGTAATTCACAAGTTTCGTGTTTCAGTATGTATGAAGAAAAATTGCTAAGTGTTTCTCGTTTGCATGTTGTCTAATTTGAAATGCTTCGATTTGTAATTTATATAATTATGAAGAGTATGAATACTATAAATATGATCTAAAATCTAGGAAGAGAGGCTGGATATGCTTGGTGGAATGATGAAATACGCATGGCTATCAAAGAGAAAAAGCAAGCATACTCGAGAACATTAAATAGCCAAGGTCTTAGCGATGAGGAGAGGACTAGATTAGATAGACTAGAAAATGATTATAGGGATAAAAACAGGAAAGCCAAGATACTAGTCAGGGAGAGCAAGGATAAAATCAAGGCGGAAGAAGATAAAAAAATGCAAAACGACTTTAAGGGAAATAAGAAATTATTTTGGAAATGGGTTAAGAAGGTTAGGAAAGGAAGCTCTAGCACTGATGTAGTCGAGATCAAGAATTCTGATGGTGAAATGGTTTGGGATTCGGACAAAGTAAAGGACTGTATGAGAGATTTTTTCAAGAGATTGTATGGAGGTCAAGCTATGGAGCAGAACAACCTTCCCATTGAGGAGAATACGTTAGACAATTCCGTTGTAGGTAGCGGAAGAGACACTAAATTACTTATCAAGGCACCTCAAGTTTCTAAAACGGGGTTTTATCTGCGAGTCTCATAATCTTCTAAACATCTTAGGCCAAAAAATTTATTCAACAAAACGCGATTACTGGTTCATCACAGCCTTACAAGCTGAAATGAGCCTTATATGCTTCAATAATGAAATCTATTTTCTTTATGTAAATCAATAAATTGAATAGTATCTATTTTTATATTCTCATTCAGGGCAGTGTAATGGAATTGTCAAATTTTTCGATCTCTAGTTTTCAACGGATTCTCGCGTGCCGCCATTCGCAGTTTCAAAAAATCAAAAAATTTTGTCAGTGTCTGTATGATCTGTTACTTGACTGTTGTTGCAACGCTAATTTTTGAAGGATATGTCAAATCAAGTCAGCCTTATACTCACTTTCTTAGGGACCCAGGGTGGAGGTCAAGTTCACTGACCAGATTAATCCTACCAAAATAAGAAAATTAAGAGCATTTTCAACAAGTAAAACAAATTGTTTTGCGGAAAACAGAAATTCATAGTATTATACCCTTCATAATTCAATGAATTAAAATTCAAAGTATTAAACATTAGACAATCTCTAAACGAGAAACACTCAAAAAATTTTCTTCTTGCAAACTCAAACACATAACTCCTGAATTACTAGAGATACCTTTTTTTTAGCTTTACAGATAATTTTATACACGTACACATACTATTTGAACAATGACTCTCAGCATTTTCAAGATGTTCAGGATATCGGACGATGTTGAACACTCATATCATGTTTCATCAAAAAAGATCAAAGATTTCAAGAAAATAACCTAGAAACTCATTTCAGAAGGGGACAAATATATTTATTTTTATTTTAGGCTTGAAGTACTCGAAAAGCATTCTCAAAACATAATTAGAGAGAAATCAGTAGGTGCATGTTGGTTTTAGTGAGAACTGGTTTAGACTGCGCGTTCTACGAAGTGTAGCTATTAAAAAACTGTATTGATTTTTATTCCAGTTTCTTGGGGCCTCGGCAACAACACGCAGGGTCTAATATTGATCTGTGTTCTTTTCTTCCCCTACCCTTCAAATTTCAAGGTTGTACGATCCTCCGTACGACAGTTAACTTGGTTTGAAGTTGACCGTCTACCTGAGATCCGCCGAATTTATGTTAAGTGTGAAAGTCGAACAGGGCGTCCGCGTGAAGTTTCCTGTGAAACTTGGAATATCTGCTACAGAAACGTATAATTTGTTAAAGGAAGTTTATGTTGATGAGTGTCTATCTCGTACTCGTATTTTCGATTGGTTTAGAAAATTTAGGTAGTAGAGCATCAGTCCAGTTATTTAATAGTCACACATCGTATATGTACTAACATATGAAGCTTCAATCGGAAATGATTCAATTTTGAACCTTTCGAATTAGAATTCTACAACTATTAAGGCTTTCGATTTAAACAAGAACCCCATAACAACATTTTACATTATCTACCTTACTATTCAGAAAATAGTTACAGATGAGAATTTTCATATACTTTTTTAAGAATTATACATTCTAAGGGCGTGCTGGAGAAGCTCGAAAACCCGAGCTGACCCGTAAATAAAAAAAGTTTTTGCACTCGAAAACTCCAGCTGGACCGAAAACCTGAAAATTCTAAGCTAAGAAAATTCTAAAATTCTAAGAAAATTCTAAATTCTATTCAAAAATTCCTAAAACTCCCTGTAATTGCCGGTAACTTTGGGAGAGTTCAGGTTTTCGAGTTTATCGGGTCGGATTGCAATATCTCTTTATTCATAATGTTTCCCCTCAGGTTTTACATGACCTCCGTTTCTTACGAAAATTCGACACTACAGGTATATCAAGAATTTATATTATCTTAACCTTACTATTTGCGAATTATTTACAGATTACAATCCCCATATCTTTTTATCAGAATTTTCCGTTTTTTGAGTCTTCTGTGATGAACGATTTTAAGACTAGACATCGCAAACTACATAATTTGATATTCTTAGGTGTTGCAAATTGAATGTTTCAAACTCGGAGTCTCCAAGACTGAAAATTTGTTGGGCTTGAAATTGAAAAATTCTAGAGGTGTAAAAAATTTTTAAAACCATAAACCTGACGGGTCGGTTCGGGATTTATCCAGGTCAGTTTAGGCCGTTCTTCGGATTCGTAACCCGAACCGAAACTCCGGAAACCCAATCCGACCCAAAAACCCGAACTGGCCAGAAAATGCAATTAAAAAATTTCCATCCCTAAAAAATTATAAGTTGTCAAAGAAGTTCCAAATTTATATTTCTTATCAACAACTTATCTTGCTTTTCTTATTGAATTAATAATCTACAACTTTCTACTACAATCTAATTGACTTCATAAGATAAATACATAAAATAAATCAATGACATTATTTTCTCAGTGTATACTATATATTTGATTTGTTCACTAGAATAATTTTTCGATCTATTACACAAGAATAGTTAACTTAATTCAACAAAGCATCACAGGCTAGTTTTTGTCCTTTAAGGAGCTTTTACATATTACGTAACGTTTTTTTCGAGCATTTCAGGCCCCCCCCCCGCCACTTTGTAATGCTCTTTCTATAGTAAGTGCATGTAACTTTCATATTGTCGTAACAAAAAGTGGACTCTCCCTCACTTTAATGTTACGTAATATGTGAACGTTCCCTTATGATTTTAAACTTCCAGAAAAGGAAACTCTACATCTTCAACGTACCAAAATTTTAACTAAAAATTATTTTTTCTCTCTAAATCTGATTTAGTGAAAATTTCACGAATTGAACTAGAAATTGAGTATTTCAATGATGAAATAGTAATATTTTGTCATTTCACTAATGGACTAGTGAACTAATCACAGGATTATTTTAATAAAGTCGATTAGTAAAAATAATTATTAAATCTTTATTGATTTTGTTTAGTAATCAATAAGTAAACTTCTCTTGTCAATTGTTTTTGATATATAAAATAGTAAACGTGAAGCGAGCGACTCAACATGCGTCAGGTGTCTTATCAAATTCTATGATTTTTTCTGTGAGTGCATACATTAAAGGGATTATTTTCATGTAAAATAGAACCAAAAAATTATATTCGATTGTGAAATAAGGACGTTCTGACTCAATGTTTAAATTAGGTAGAATGGAAACTTTTGTATGACGCACTCGATGCCTTATTTTTCATTTTTCTTGTGTTATTGTTTATTTTGATATTCTCAAGTAATAAAAAGACCACTAGGAATTCCTAGAGCGAATGATACTGTTAAGAATGTAAATAGCTGATGATGTAACATGTATGCTTTTCCTTATAATCTTGTTTTTTTCACTACGTACGAAACCTTTTTGACAAATATCTAAGAAAAATATACTTCACACCTGCAATGCGTCATACAATTATAAATCATTTGGAATGAGGCAGGACATGGTACTCTAATAAATATCGTTGCAGAATGTTCACCGGTTATTATCTCACGAAATTTTCCATAAAAGAGTAATCCTTTATTGAGTAGATATGAAGATCCAGGTCTCAACTCTGTTTTTCACCTTCGTACTTTTACTTGCTTCTATTGGTAAATATAATACAATCATACTTATATCTATCATTTTTGAGTGCATTCTTGATTGCAATATATTATTTTCTGTTTGTAATTCCATTCAAATTGAAATTCGAAGTGACTATATTATTATCATGTACGCCAAACATCATAGAATTTTTAAAGGTATTTAACAACTTCAAACTTGAAAATTTAACGTAATCCAAAATGATATTTCTTTTGAATATTTATACTGTTGCTTCCACTGCGCTGACCATATATAGTATTTATATTTTAAAAAATTCTTATTTTCTTGTAATCTACTCATGATTTCCTTCCACGCAATAATTCCTTTTGTTTAAATTGCATATTATAAGAAGATGACTGATTAAAAAAATATATAAATGATATTATATTAATAGAATTTTCTTATTTCATTAATACATGATTATTATATAGTGATAAATTCAAAAATCTCTCCCCGGTTTCACCTATTCGATGAAATTAGATAAATAAAAATTTATTTTCGCAAGTCTTTTAGTTGAAAATAAATAAATTACTGAGCAAAATTTTTTCGAATTAGGACATGTTATCAAGGCCAGGGATATTTACGAAAATGTTATAGTATGTGGAAAGGAGAAAACATTCCCGGCGCGCCAGGAACGCGTGACTAAACAATTTTTACTGCGGAAAATCTTTGCCTAATAATTCATTATATTCATTTCATGACTTTCTGAAATTATCATTTATGAGTTTTTCTAATGTTTTGTGTGGACAATCCATGGAGGAAAATCCGCGATATCCCCTGCACGGGGCCTTGTGACATTTGTTAAAAATTTTATGGCATTTCTTTGGAAGTTGAACTTAAAAATTTTAGATATCCCACGAAGGATTCCGCAGGGGTCCCTGGTTCTTGTCCTTATGCTTCAGTTTACAGATATCAAACGATTTTGTTGTTGTAATTAATTGTTTTTTGTATCGAATAGTAACGATACCTCGAACAAAAGTGCACTCATTGAAAATAAAAATCATTACAACAAATTTCCATGAAAAAAATTACAAACCTTGTGGAAAGTTTGTTACAAGGAGAAACGGAAGACTGATAAGAAACTGGTCATGAATTCACAGCCCGACGGAGGCATTAATATTTTTTTTTAATTTTTACTTTTTTTTATTAATTACTGTGATTTTAGCTTGGGGGTGACCTCCCTACAGAAGAGGGTTCAAGTACCTTCAGTAAATCATAACTAGTTACGTAAAAAAAATCATTTTCATTTTTATTTATTAATACGAACATTATATCTTTAAGTTGAGATCATTCATTTTTGGATTAAATATTTGACATTCTTACGTACATATCGAAATTAACCTATTTCCATTTCTCCTTACAGAAGTGAGTTCGCAGACCAATTTGCGCAACAAATTGAGTGAGTAAAAACTGGATTTTTAAAAAAATTATTACTGTAACCTTAGGGTAGGAGAGACCGTCCTACAGTAGAGAATGCAACCTTCAATTGATAATCAGTAATAAAAGCACAGTAATTACCAGAGATATTTTTTATCTGTAGTTGAATAATTTTCATCGGAAGGAGGATTCACAATCACATTTACAACTTTATATGTAGTTGTCAATTATTTCAAACGTTTTTATACAACTTCAGATAGAAAATATCTCTGGAATTTACTGAAAGAACAATTGTACGTGAAATTTGATTTATTTATTCATATATGTACTTATTTGATTTATTAACAAAAATATTATATGAACCAATAATTATGATAATTATTACTCATACATATCAAAATATAGATTTCTATTTCTCCTTCCAGAATTAGGTTCAAAGAAGATAAATATTGAGCCTACTCTACATCCTGATATTCATTCTTACGAAGATGCGAGTGGTCAGATCAAACCAATACCAGCAGGACCTTTTGAAGTAGGAGTACATAAGAGTTTCATTCATGGAATAGTCGAAGATAATCAGCTTCGTCCAGTGTTTGATGCTGAAGGCAACAAGGTTGTAGTATCTACAAAGTACAAACTGAATGTACCACTGTCAGAACAAAGCCTTGCGAATATTCCATTCGGAGAACGACCTAAACACACTGCGCCAGCCATAATTCGAAACCCGCAAAATTAGCAGTTAAGGAAAAGTATAATTTTGAAAATTCTGGCCGGTTCAGGTTTTCGGTTCACTTCCGGCTCAACTGGTGTGGGTTTTGAAGACTTTGCACACCCCTAGAATGAAAAATTCTAAAAAATTTAGTATAAAAATTGAAATCTGTAAATATTTTGTAAATAGTAAGGTTGAGATGATATAAAATGTTGATGTAAGGTTGCATTTTTGTAAGAAACGGAGGTCATGTCAGCCCTGAGGGGACACATTGTGAATAAAGAGGAAATTGCAATCGTCTCAAATTGTACTTCTTTTTAAATCGAAGGCCTTAATAGTTACACAATTATGAATTTAACAAATTCAAAAATGAATAATTTTCTATTAAAGCTTTATATGTAAGTACATGTAAGTCGCTTAGTCAGAACCAGTTTTCATTGAAAATAGCTGCACATACCGATTTCTCTCTTATTATGATTTGGGGTTGTTCCCCGAGTATTTCAAGCCTAAAATAAATGAAAAAATGGGTAAGACCGCTTCTAAAAAGGTTCTAAAGTAGGGTGAGTCGAAAAACTTATTTTTTTGAATTTCAAAAATTCACGGCACCTAAAAGTTTGTGTATGCTACAAATAGTTTATCCTAGAAATTTTAATCCGACAAGAAAATAATTCAGCTATCGCAAGCGTATTTAAGTTTTATACACAGCAAAATTTGCTTTATACCTGATACATTTATAAATTTCGATGATTTTTGCCTACTAGAATTTGTAGTCTATATGATTGCTAACATACCCTAGATCATACGAATAAAGAACTTATTACAAAATACTACATAATTCCTTTAGAACTCATCAGAAATGTCTAAAATTGATGTCTCTCTTCATCTTAAACACCCTTGAAGTCAACGAAAATAGTACTAAGAATCTGATAAAATCACACGTTTTTCGGCAAGATTTAACCTTCAAAATAAGACCAAAAACCTAAAAAAAGATTCATTTTCCATTGAGTTGTGACTGAAAATATGTACACATGCTTTTTAGTAAAATGAAGACTGAAAGATTCATTAGATGTTTTTTTTCTGTTTTATACTTCTGAAACAGCTTTCTGCCATAAACCTGTGTACTATGCATCAGAAGAGCTATAATTTTACATATTTTAATTAAATCACAATTTAAATATTTTTATCACCTTCTTTTATTTTTTCAGTACTATTTTAGCATCTTTAATAATTTTAATTTTTCTATAAACCATATATACATATTTTCGGTCATATCTCAGTGAAAAATAAAACTTCTTAAAGCTTCTTCGGTCTCCTTTTTGAGGGTATATTTTGCCGAAAAACGTGTGGTTTCGTCAGATTTTTAGTACTATTTTCGTGGATTCTAGTGGTGTTCAAAATGAAGAAAAACGTCAATTTCAGACATTTTTGGTCAGGTTTGATGGAATTATGTAGTTTCTGTGTGAAATTCTCCATTTTAACATTTAGGAAACATTAGCAATAATACAGACTACAGGTATAATTTCTAGTGAGAAAGAATCATCAAAGTTCATTTTATCATGTATAAAACAAATTTTGTGGTCTTAGCTGTATAAACCTCGAATATGCTTGCAATAGCTGAATGATTTCTTATCGATACAAAATTTCAGGGTAAATTACTTGTAGCATACGCAAACTTTTGGGCCCCATGGATTCAGGAAACTAAAAAAATTAATTTTGTCGACACATCCTTTTCTGAAGGTTGCGTGTTGAGGTTCTTAAATTTTTTATTTTAAAATAAGAATTGTCTTCCTTTACGGCATTTTCTGTAAGACGAACATCTGAACAGTTTGTTTAGGGCTGAAGTTACAGAATTTTCCATAACTCTAATCCTAGTGCTATACTTGTCCGGGTTAGTCTTACAGAAAATTCCGTAACACTAGTCAGTGCCTTTGAAATAAGATGAAAGTGTTCAACATCGTCCGATATTCTGAACTTTTTGAAAATGCTGACAATAAGTGCTAAAATGATGCGGGTGTTTAACATTATTTGTAGATTAAAAAAATAGTTTTATCTCTAGTAGTTCACGAGGTATGTCTTTCAGTTCGCATGAAGAAAAAACTAATTCTTACTCTCTAAATCTGAATTAGTGAAAATTTTACTAATTAAATTAATAATTGAGTATTTCATTAATAAAATAGTAATATTTTATCATTTCACTAATGGAGAAGTAAACAAATCACTAGTTCATTTTATTGAAGTCAATTAGTGGAAATATCGATTAATTATTTAGCGATTTCGATTACTGATCAATTAGTGATCTTCTCTTGACAATTGTTTTTGATATATGAAATAGTAAACGTAAAGTGAACGAGTCAACGTGTGCCAGGTGTCTTATCAAATTTTATGATGTTTCCTGTGGGTGCATACATTGAAGGTATTATTTTTATGTAAAAAAGAGTTAAGAAATTGTATTTGATTGTGAAATGATGAAGTTCTGACTCAATGTTTGAATTACGTAAAATGGAAACTTTTGTATGACGTACTCGATGACTTATTTTTCAATATTATTGTGTTATTATTCATTTTGATATTCTAAAGTAATGCAAAGATCGTCAAAAATTCCTAAAGCAAATAATACTGCTAACAATGTAAGTAGCTGATGACGTAATATGTATGCTAATCCTCATAATCTTGTTTCTTTCATCACGTACCAAATCTTTTTTGACAAATATCTAAGAAAAATATACTTCACACCTGCAATACGTCAATACAGTTATAAATCATTTGAAATAAGGAACGACACAATACTCTAATAAATTTTGTTGCAGAATGTTCACCAGTTATAATCTCACGAAATTTTCCATAATAAAAGTATTTAAGTCACTTTAATCATGTAGTAGTCTTATGTAGTTTTTCAACTTAACGACTATAAAAAATATAGTTTTTGTATTTTTTGTAAAAACAACTACCTGTGTGGAAAAAGCCACGCTTAGCCCTCTCTGGAATGCTGGCCCCTGTTAGGTGCGCATGTGGACAATCCCTGAGGTCTCCCAAAGGAGGCCTTACTTGTTTGCCTCCACGGCCGACCGATTAAAATTTTTGAGTACAAAGGTTTAATATTTTGTTGACACCACAAATTTTAATGATTGTTTAGTTTAGGCTTACAAAAACTGCACATTTGTTAAAAATTTTATTGCATTTTTTTGGAAGCTGAACTTCGAAATCTTAGATATCGCACGAGATCCCCGCAGGGGGCCCAACCTGTTGCCCTTATGGCTCAGTTTGTAAAAATCAAACGATTTTTTCCTTGCAATAAATTGTCTTGTGTATCAAATAATAATAATATCTTATTCAAGTGTGCAGTCATTGAGAATGAATATCATTACAACAAATTTCAATAAAGAAGAGTTACAAGAATTATGGTAAGTTGGTCGAAAGGAAAAACGGAATTCTAACAAGATACTGGTCATGAGTTCACGTCCCGGTCAAGGAGCTAGTATTTTTATTTTTATTTTATTTGAAAAATTTGTATCCTTCAATTATTTATGCTGACTTGAGAATACGGAAGACCTCCCTACAGTTAAGGATTCTAGTACCTTCAGTAGGACATTACTAATTACGTAAAATTATTCATTTCAATTTCATTTATCAATAGGTACATTATATCTTGAAGTTACGATAATTTATTTCCAGACGAATTATTGGACATAGTTACGTACATTTCAAAATTCACCTATTCCTATCTCTCCTTACAGAAGTGAGTTCACAGATCAATTTGCATAACAAATTGAGTAAGTAATAACTGAACTTTATTTGAAAATTGTAACTGTGACCTTATAGGGGAGGAGAGTCCTTCCTACAGTAGAGAATGCAATCACCAGTGGTTAATCAGTCAGAAAAGCACAGTCCACTCCAGAGATGTTTTTCATCTGAAGTTGAATAATTTTCATCGGGAGACGGATTCACAACTACATTCGCAACTTTATATCTAGTTGTGAATTGTTTCAAACGTCTTATACTACTTTAGATAGAAAATATCTTTCGAATTAGCTTCGTGCAGTATTTGATGTTGAAGGCTACAAGGTTATAGTATCTACAAAATACAAAATGATTGTACCAAAATCAGGACAAAGCTTTGCGAATGTTACATTCGGGGAACAACCTACACACACTGCACCAGCCATAATTCGAAAACCGCAAAACTAACAGTTTAGGAAAAATTTAAATAGAAAATTTTTCGGGAAATCTAGCATTTTTTAATGATATGTAAAATGAATTTACCACTATCAACACAAAGCCTTGTAAATATTATATTCGGGGAACGACTTACACATACTGCACCAGCCATAACTTGAAAACCGCTAATTTAGCAGCTTGAGAAAAACATCAATTTTAAAATTTTCGGAAAATTTTGGCATTTTTTGGTGATATGCAAAACAAATGTACCACTATCAGAACAAATCTTTGTGAATATTACATTTGGAGAACGACCTACACAGACTGTACCAGCTATCATTTGAAAACTGCAAAATTAGCAGATTAGGAAAAATATAAGTTTGAGAATTTTCGGAAAATCCAGAATTTCTCAGTGATATGCAAAATGAATGTACTACTATCAGAACAAAGTTTTGCGTATATCACATTTGTGGAACGACCTGCACGGACTGTACCAGGTATAATTCGAAAACCGGAAAATTAGCAGTTTAGGAAAAATGTAAATTAAAAATTTTCGGAGAATCTAGTATTTCTTTGTGATATGCAAAATGAATGTACCGCTATCAGAACAAATCTTTGTGAATATTACATTCGGGGAAAGACCTACACAAACTGTATCAGCTATCATTCGAAAACTGCAAAATTTGCAGATTAGAAAAAAATATAAATTTGAAAATTTGGCATTTCTCTGTGATATGCAAAATGAATGTACCACTATCAGGACAAAGCTTTGGGAATATTATATTCGGGGAATCACCTACACCTACTGCACCAGCCATGATTCGAAAACTGCAAAATTAGCAGTTTAGGAAGAATAAAAGTTTTAAAATTTTCGGATAATTTGACTTTTTTTAGTGATATGCATATAGCACGTACCACTGTCAGAACAAAGCTTTGCGAATATTCCGTTCGGGGAACGAACTACACACACTGCACCAGTTATAATTCAAGAACCTCAAAATCAGCAGTTTAGGAATAGTATATTTCGTATCAAGTGCAGAAAGGCGTATTTTAACGCAAGAGCGTATCGCGACTCGCTGGCGCATTAAAATACGTTCCGCACGTGATACGAACGATATTTTTTGTTCGCTGTATACCGAAAGTAAGCCAAATCGGTGTCGTTGTGTGTGCGGAAAGTTGATTTTTCCGCACTAGTGTGGTGAAATTTTAAGTTTTGTGTGCGGAAAGTTGATTATCCGTAGACTTACAATTTTACCGCACTAGTGCGGAAAAATCAACTTTACGCACGCAAAATGACACCGGCAAAGCTGTCAGATCAAAGCTTTGCGAATATTCCATTCGGTGAACGACTTACACACACTACACTAGCCATTAATCGAAAGCCGCAAAATTGACAGTTTAGGAAAGATATGGATTTAAAAATGTTGGGACAGTTGGGACTTTTCAGTGATATGCAAAATGACTACGGGTCGGGTTTCGTGTTTGCAAACCGACCCGAAAAACCCTAAAGTACAAACGGGCCCGAAAGTTCAATTGAAAACCTTTCAAAATTTTCCGAAAATTTTTGGTAATTCATGGAAAGTTACCATAAATTACCGCCCGGAAATTTCAGTAAATTTTTTATATGATCCTTCTGGCTGTTTCATATTTTTGGTCTAGTTCAGGTTAACGAGTTTTTGAATCGGGTTGTGAAGCCGAAACCCGGCTCAACGCGTTTCGACCCATTGGATGCGTGTTTTAAAATTTTTCACACACTCCAAGAATGGAAAATTCTAGAAAAAGAATAGAAAAATTGTATTGTGTGAATAGTAAGGTTAAGGTAATGTAAAATGTTAATATAGGGTCGCATTTTTGTAAGAAACGGCGGTCATGCAAACCCTGAGGGGACACATCATGAATAAAGCAAATATTGCACTCATTTGGAATTGTACTTTTTGAAAAATCCAAAGCCTTAATAGTTATAGAATTATAAGTTTAAAAAGTCCAAAATTGAATAATTTTGGATTGGAGGTTTATATATGACTGGCTGCAAAAAAAGGACCTAACGCCCAAAGAATCGATTACTAGTTGCTTGCACCAATTGATAGTCTTTTATTTGATCTTTCATGGTTGAAATGTAGCTCCTAGGCGTTAGGTCCCCTTCTTCGCGAACGGTCACATATGTAAGTATATATAAGGTGCCTAGTCTGAATCTGTGTTCACTGAAGATAGCCGCACATACTGATTTCTCTCTTATTATGTTTTGGGGACGCCACCTGAGTATTTAGAGCATGAAATATAAAAATGAGTTTGCTCACTTCTGAAAAGATTCAAAAGTAGGATGGGTCAAAGAAATTGATTTTTTGAAATTAAAAAATTCACGGGAACCAATACTTTGTGTATGATACAAGTAGTTCAACCTAGAAATCTGAGTACGATAAGAAAATAATTCAGCTATTGCAAGCGTGTTCAAGTTTTAAGCAGCGAATAGCGAAAGATTTGCTTTATACCTGATACATTCATTAATTTTGATGATTCTTGTCTTCTAGAATTTGCAGTCTATATTATTCCCAACTTATCCTAGATGATAAGTGTGAAGAATTCAATTCAAAATACTACATACTTTTACTAAAACTCACCAAAAATGTCTAAAATTGAGGTTTTTCTTCATATTAAATACCCGCAAAATCAACGAAAATAGTATTAAAAATCTTCAATAAGCTTCATTTCCACAGAGTTGTGACAAAAAAATATGTACAAATGATTTTTAGAAAAATTAAAATTGATAAACCTATTAAAATCATGAATCAATTTAAGTATATAAAAATGCATTTTTGTTGCATCTTCCTTCAGGCCTTTACGTGACCCCAAAGCCGTGTCCATACGTAGAGGACCGCAGCCACGCCCTTGGGCAATATGTCTGACTCACTGATCCAGTTACTTCCCGTGAGTGCCAGACGCTTTCCCGCAATTTCGGAGCAGTGACAAAGGATATAAATAGCTGTCTCATCATTCTTCCCACACATGCGACAGAGGAAGCTATCTGCGAGCCCTATCTTATGTTTGCGATAGCTGAGGTTTCCATGCTCCATAAGCATTTCTGTTAGGACCTTGACTTCAATCCTGCCAAACTTGCGTATTTCCGCAGCTCATTTGAAGTTTAAATTTGAGCCCATAAGTGTTTTAGCCTGTCTGCAGCCAGTGGCCTTATTTCACTCCTTCTGATGTTCCTCGGTCATCCAAATGTTAATTCCTTTAGGGACCAACCTACTGAAAGGGCCTACGACTGGTTTGGGACCATTGAAGTCTTCTCTCAATGCTAGTTTCATTAGCCTGTCCGAGATCTCATGACCTTTAATGCCACTGTGTTCAGGAATCCAAAGTAGAATCGCTCAGTTTTCCGTCGCTAGATTTTTCAGTGCCTCAAAACACTCCCATACTAGCAACCACCCTCATCATCCTTCTAGATGTGTACTTGAAGGCTCTTTCGATGTCCATAAAGGTTCCAATAGCGGAGCCTTTCTGATTCAGTTGTCCTCCGATTAGGTTTGCTGCTCCGCTTAGAGTCGTTTTGGTCGAGTGACCAGCCATGTGGGCGTATTCCTCCTCGTGTAGTGGCCTACTTAACAAGACCTTGTCGTCGATGTATCTATCCACAAGTCTTTCCACCGTTCTTAGTAGCAAACATGTGAGGCTGATGGAACGAAAATGATTGGGTGAAGTGTAACCAATCCTGCCTGCTTTCGGAATGAAGACCTCTCTCGTGCCTCTCCATGCCGTCGGCACATATCGCAGTGGCAGGCTGGCCCTAGCAAGACTCCCAGGCCTTCTGTAAGAAGACCGGGTATATGCAATCTAAACCAGGAGACTTGTGTGGGCTGAAAGACTACAGGGCCCACCTGACCCTGGAAGGGATAACATTTTCGTGGACTAGCCGCTGTTACAGGCCCAGTTGAGTCACAGACGTCTTTAGATGACCCCGGGGTGTCGTTTTTTTCCCCCAAACCTTATAAAGCCCGAGAAATGTGCCTTAATCAGGTGGGCCAGGGTCTCTTCTTCCGACACTGAGTATTCTCTGTTGGGCAATTTTAGAGTGCCAAGAATATCAGCCCGATTTCCAGAGAGCAGCTTGTCCAGTCTAGCCGTATCTGCCCCTTTCTCGATGTCTGTGCAAAAGTTGGTCCAGCTTTCTTTCATAGCCTTACGTATTGTACCCCTGTATTCATCCCTCATCGTCGTGTATGAGACCCATAGTTCTTCAATTTTGTTAGTACTGGCACGTTTGAAGCTTTTTCTAGCTTCCCTGCGTAGCACTTCGAGTTTTCCATTCAGCAGTGCGTCTCCTCTGCCTTACGGCAGGGCCTGCCCAAGTATTGATTGCCATCTCCAGGCTGTTCACATCTCTAATTGATTTGGGCGCCTCTAAAAGTGCACTCTTCAGTTCAGTGAGATACTGATTACAGTCCGTCCTTCTTGAATCTCTGACCCACACAGGGCCCGTGGGTACTGTAGTTACAGCTCGAACTCTTTCTGTGAGTGATTTGAGAGAATAGATTCGTCCGAGTTGAGAATATCTGAATTAGTAATTATTAAATATTCCAATAGATCGTTCCCTCTTAAGTTAGCGTCCGTGCTACCCCACAATGTATGCTGGAAGTTAGCATCGCATCCCAACAGAAGAGGGAGACTTGTTACCTTGCAGTATTTCACCAGTGTACATACTCCCTCTGGTGGGTTGGTTTTGCTGTCATACGGAAAGTAAGCCGATCCTATGACTAGCTTCCCAATTCCTCTAAGATCTGTGGATGTCACCATCAGATCTCCCGAACATAGTTCTAGCAGCGGAACAACCTCAAGTTTCTAAAATGGGGTCTTATCTGCGACTTTCATAATCTTCCACACATCTTACATCTTACCTTCACATTCTCATTCATGAGAGAGCAATGGAATCGTCAAAACTTTCGATTTCTTTTTTCTGAAGGATCTTTACGTTTCAACACTCTCAGATTCAGAAAATCATTAAATTTTGTCGGCGTCTGCCTGTCTGTATGTTTGTATGTCTGTCTCTATGTTCTGTTACGTGACGGTTGTTACCACGCCAACATTTGAAGGATTTGTCAAATCGAGTCAGCCTTACATACACTTTTTAAGGGTTCCAGAATGAAGGCCAGGTTCGCTAGCCGGATTGATCCAACCAAAATTAAAAAATTGAGAGCATTTCCAACACAAAAAACAAAACTTTTTTGAAAGTTTCAGAATTTTTTGTCAATGATTCTGGCAGATGAGAAAGAGACTTGCATATTATATAATTGTATATAGTGCCATTTCAGGAACAGAATGAAATATCTAAAACTTGATGTTCTTAAAGCTAAACTACGAATAAAAGCATTTAAAGTGTAACTTTTCTTATTTCAAAGAATTTTAAATCAAAAATTTAATCATTGATAAAATTTAGCAATTTTATGGTCAATTGTTTCATTTGTCAACACAGGGGATTGTTGATGTTTTTTTCGATCAGTGTAGTCAGGTTTGATCTTAGAGAATATTTATAGTATTTATGCCCTTTATAATTCAATAAATTAGAATTCGAAGAATCAAGAATTAGACAATTTCCAAACAAGAAACGCTTAATTTGTCTTCTTGCAAACTGATAGACACACGTCGTGAACTACTGGACATAAAAAGTTTTTTTTTCAAATTTCCAGATAATGTTATACACATACACACATTATCTTAGCACTTATTTTCAGCATTTTCAAGATGTGCAGGAAATCGGACGATGTTGAACATTTTTATCATGTTTTAAAATGTGAAAATTGGAGAGTTTAAGCAAATACTTCTTTATGCCTTTTTAGAAGCGGCCTAAATCATTTATTTTTTATTTTAGACTTTAAACACTCCGGAGGCATCTTCAACACATAATCAGAGAGAAATCAGTAGCTGCATTCTATTTTCAGTGAAACTGGTTCAGACTAGATGTCCTATACGTGAAATACATATGAAGCTTCAATCGGGAATTATTCAATTTTGAACTTTTCAAACTCATAATTGTGCAACTATTAAGGCTTTCGATTTAAAGAAGTACAATTCCAGACTATTGCAATTTCTCTTTATTCATAACGTGTCCCCTTAGGGTTAACGTGACAGTCGTTTCTCATAAAAATTAGACCCTACATCAACATTTTACATTGTCTTAACCTATTTACAAACTATTCACAGATAACAATTTTTATGTGCTTTTTTTAGAATTTTTCATTCTAGCGGTATGCCGAAGAAACCCGAAAGCTCAACCCGACTCAAAAACTCAAAAACCCAAACTGGACCAAGAACCTGAAAACCCCAATCATCCAGAAAGTTGAATACAATTTTTTTTTTGAAGTTTTCGGGAATTTCCAATAACTTTGTGACAGTTTGGGTTTTCGATTTTACCGGGTCGGTTTTTCTTGTTTCCGAGCCGGATCGCAATTTCTCTTTATTCATAATGTGTTCTCTTAGGTTTTACATGATCTCCGTTTCTTACAAAAATTCGACCCTATGTCAACATTTCACATCATCTTAACCTTACCATTTATAAATTATCAACACATCACAATTTTTTATTCATTTTGTTAAAATTTTCCATTCTTCAAGTTTTTTGTAATGAACGATCTCAAGATCAGTCATCGCGAAATGAATGATTTGAAATTTTGAAGCGTTACAAATGACACGATTTAAAATCGAAGTCTCCAAGCTGTGAAATTTGACCGGCTTAAAATTGAAAAATTCTAGGGTTGTGCAAAATTTTTGAAACAATGAACCCGACGGGTTCGGGTCAGGCTGGACTGGTTTTCGGGTTCGCAACTCGAACAGAAAACCCGACCCGAAAATTCGAGAACCCGAACTGGCCAGAAAGTTCAATTAAAAAAGTTTCCATCTCTAAAAAATTCCAAATTCTCCCAAAATTTTCAACTTAATATTTTTCATGAACTGCTAATTTCGCGGTTTTGGAATTATGGCCGGTGCAGTGTGTGTAGGTCGTTCCCCGAATGGAATTTTCACAAAGCTTTGTTCTGAAAGTGGCATGTTCATTATGCATATCACTAAAAAATCTGAATTGTCTCAAAATTGTCAACTTAATGTTTTTCATGAACTGCTAATTTCGCTGTTTTGGAATTATGGCTGGTGTTCTTGTATTTCCACGACTTCGAATATTTTTCCTCTTCAGAGTCTCATTCACACATTCCAACCATTCTTTCTTCGGTCTACCTCTGGGTACGCTACCTCTCACTTTACCTAAATATAC